>APFE031672862.1:47829-99789 GCA_000404065.3 Pinus taeda | reverse complement strand
TCTTCCAAGGCCCCAGATTAAGCAGTTGCGGAACCTTAGTTTCTCTGCCTAACTACTGATCTACCAAGATTAAACAGTTTGGACAGATTTCTTTCTCTATTCTATAACAGAAAATTGAAACATGGCATGATCCAGATTAGACTGTTGGACCATCCATCAATACTTTAATAGGCATGAAGGCATGTACACACCATGCTTTTCCTTGGAAATATGGGATCTTTGAGTCAGCAAAGTAGAGCATATTTGGTATTTGAATTTGCCAATCATGAAATATGAAACCTATTGGTATAGGTATCCAACACAACACTTAAACAAATATGAGTAAAACTGTAAATGTGCATTCTTATTAGAATTTAATTCACAAAGAGACATAATCTAATTTACAAAGAGACATGTCTCTTCAATATCTTGAGTATAAAATACATTTGAAAATTTACATATTATACATTCACTTGTCACACGCATATCTCTCTCTCTTACACATGTGATATCACATATCCTAAGTTTTCAACATTCGTGATATATTCTTTCCTTAAAGGTTATTGGTTTAATTTTCAAAGTGTGAGTGCTTGATGAAGATAACAAAACTATAATATATATTCACAAGTAGTTACCATAGTTTAGAAATAAAGTACTTGTATCAATTGTACTAAAAAATCAACATGGTATCATATCTTTGGTGAAGAAAGGAATTTGAAGATCACATCTAAAAACTATGCAAGGAAATGAGTTGATCTTTGTCCGTCAGCAAAGCTAAATATCAAGGGTAAAAGTTCAAAAGAAGCCTATTACAAGCATACATTCTAGGCTTGGTTGATCTCATGTGATTTGTTTGTAACAAAATTTGAAGGACTTGTGTCAGAGGGAGAAGTTGTGGCAAAAAGAATTGCCTCTGGGAGAAATCAGAAAGCCTTGCAATAGCTTCAGAGAGAGTAGATATCTGAGTTAAAAATTATGGATAATCATTGAATTTTTCAAGCCAAATAGTTGATGTGCTGAAAGGCTGCAATGGTAGAAAGAGCAACTAGAATTAGTACTATAAGATATGTCTTAGTGTGAGAGGGAGCATCTAGCCAAGATGAAGACAAAAACTAGTGAAGTAAAACTACAGATTCATATTAAGCAGAGAGTATTGAAGACAAAAAAAGTTGATTAAGATATTGTTTCAGTCTAGCCTCTATTATGACTATGAGCATGAAGAAAACATATATCACACTCCATATTGTAGTGGACAAGTATATTGCAGCTAGATGGCAAGTTGTGAAGAAATAGGACCTCATAAATTACTTGTATAATTATTTGATCAGGTGTAGGTGACAACATGATGACATGTTGGGGAACCTTGAGATGTAGTATCAATACATGGTACAAAAGAGAGTAGTAATGCTCTTGTTCTACAGTCAAGTAGATTGATCCTAGGACAAAGTCTATATACTTCGAGGACAATATTGAAATGATGAAGTATATCTCCCTCAACAAGAGGAAGTGATGAGATAGAAACATCAAGGATAAACATTCTCTCTAGATCAAGTTTACTAGGAGAATGGTCCATATTGTTGATATGATAACATCAGGGGATAAACATTCTACCTTAAGAGAATGGTCTAGTAGGGGAAAAACATTTTACCTTAAGGAGAATGGTTTGGTAGAGGACATACGTTCTTCTTGAGTCAAATTATTGACCAAAATGAGGAACAATGATCTCAGAGGCCTATGCACTCAGATGTGTGGATCCATTTTAGCATCAATCTCAGACTCTCCAAATAGGATGAGGAGCACGCTTAGCATCAGGCAAAAAATCACTCATGAAGAGTGAGGCCCTTGGAGATTCACCATGAGTCAAAGATATTTACCAGGATGATGGTGACTAGTTTGTATACCATGTGTCAGTGTGACCAAAATATGGTGATTAATTGATGCTAATATATGCCATGTGTCAAGTACGGACTATGATACAGCAAGTGGTTGATGTTGATTATTTACCATGAGTTCGTAATTAGATGATGATGTTGATTTACCATGTGTCAAACTGTTAACCAAATAATGAATTATGGAAATTTTGGAAGTATTTATGAGCACACTACAACAATAAAAAAAGTATGAAGTATGAAGACCTACTACAAATGTCAATCTAGGTCATTGGAGTAGATTGTTCTTACTCCCGAGTACAAATATTTCTATGTTTGAGTCTAAGCATCTTGACTATAACGTGACCATAAGGAGATCATAACATGGAAGAATTTTTAACATCATTAAAGTTGTCTATAAATGTTTTTGAGATTCCTGGATACTTACTTGTAGTCAAAATCCTAGATGCATTTGCAATGAAGTCAAATTTGATAAAGGTTTCCATGCATAAAATACTAGAATGGGATAACTTAGTTTAAAGATCAATGACTTCTTGAATTATTGGAATGAGTGTTATGCATTATCATTGCAATATTTTTTTAAGTATGCTTAGATGATATTGCATCATTATAAGAGAATCTCAGTCAGAAGTCTGAAGACTTGAATCATAATGTTATGATATACCAAAGGTCTATATCAAAGACTTATGTCTCAAATTTCATAGGAACTGACACTCTCCTAAAAAGATAATGAGGATTGCAGGCACATGCTCTAACAACATAGGGATAGGAATTGAAAGAATTATGCAAATATTGTGACAAAAGGATCTATTCTAGAATCGAGATTTGAAGATCTGAGCTTAAGAGGGAGCATGAAGATAAGAAAAACTTAAATATGCTTATATGTGACTAGAGATGAGAGAATAGAAGACTCTTCGAGTAAGAGGTAGATCATGTTTTTCTCCAATTCTCAGGACTTTGAAGAAGTCTCATAATTTAAGAAGGCCTTAAGGAGTTATGTGGATGAACTATGATATGATGTACTAAAGAAGGGGTAGATATAAAATCTTATGTTAGCTTCAAAGGAAGCTTGAAATGATCTCAGTAGAATCTGTATCAAATTAAGAGGTAGTTTGGCCTCTAAATTTGACATGAAGGATCTTGGATTAATGCATTATTATTTGGGACTAGAAGTTTAGAAAACCTTGTTAAGATACTTCTTGGACAAGGAAAATATGTTATCAAGATCCTGCTAAAGTTTGGCATGATGGAGTGCAAGTCTATGGTGACTCCTATGGTGATGAACTTGAGAAAGATGAGATATTATGAGTCTAACTTATTGGATCCATCCATGTACTATAATTTGATTGGATCATTGATGTATTTGGTAAATATTAGGGTAGATATTTGCTTTGCAATAAACACCTTGAGCCAGTTCTAGATGGAATGCAAACATGATAATTAGATTGCAACAAAGAATATATTGATATATTTTCATGGTAATGTTGACTATTATTTTATATATGCTTTGAATGGTGATTTATAGTTGCAAGGATATACAGACTCTAACTGGGTAGGTTTGCAGATGATAGGAAGACTACATCTAGTGTATATTTTAGTTTGGGTTCTACTATGATATCTTAGATGAGCACGAAGTAGACCTCTGTCACACTCAGTACTATAGAAGAAAATTATATTACAGCTTGTTTGGCATGCTATGAGGAAGTATGGATTCAAAAGCTACTCTTTGGATTGTTTGACCAAATGTTGGAATTGACTGTGTTGTTCTATGATAATCAAAGATGTGTGAATCTGACAGAAAATCCAATGATTCATGATAAGAAAAAGCACATTGAGATCACGTACCATAACATTCATGATATGGTATAAAAGGGAGGGGTCAGGCTCCAGTATATCTCTACCAATGAACATATGACTGGCATTCTCACAAAGCCTCTATCTTAGGTGAAGTTTGTATACTTGAGAGACAAGATTGGACTAATGGAGAACTACTATATTAGCGAGAGGGAGCATTAACGTGACATCAACAGGGGTATGGCTTAGATTGTTTGTGACAATAGGGTTATGGATTTTACTATTGGTGATAATAGGAGCATGACCCAAACTATTGATGGGTGGAAAATAGGGGTATGGCTTAGACTGTTGGTGAAAACATGAGCATAACTTGGAATGTTGATGGATGGACAATAGGGGTATGGCTCAGACTATTGGTGACAATAGGAGCATGACCTGGACTATTGATGGATGGACAACAAGGGGCATGGCTCAGACTATTGGTGACAATAGGAGCATGGCCTGAATTGTTGGTGGATGGACAATAGGGGTATGGCTTGGACTGTTGCTGACAACATGAGCATGACCCAGACTGTTGGTGGATGGATAACACGAGTATGGCCCAGACTGTTGGTGAAAATAGGAGCATGATCAGGACTACTTATGGATGGAAAATAGGGTTATGGATCATACTTTTGGTGACAATAGGAGCATGACCTGAACACATGATGGATGGAAAACAGTGGTATGGTTTGGACTATTGGTAACAATAGGAGCATATGGGAAATAGGGATATGGCTTGGATTGTTGGTGACAACAAAAGCATGACCTAGACTATTGATGGATAGACAACAAGGGTATGACTCAAACCCTTGGAGATAACAAGAGCATGACTTGGATTGTTGATGGATGAATAATAGGGGTATGGCTTGAATTGTTGGTAACAACAGGAGCATGACGTAGAATTCTGGTGAGATAGCACGAGGGACAAAAATTCTTGAAAGGAATGGTCTCTAAGGCACGGATACTCATAGAGTGGGTGCCTCTTCAGCATCGTGGCCTAGGGAGATACTTTTGAACATTGGACATGGGTTTCCCTAAGGTTTCACCATGGGGGATGACAACCCTAAACTATTTAGAGTACCATGAGGTGAGTTGAGTTGATTAAGTATCATCGAGGTGAGTTTAGTAAGTATCATCGATTAGGAGAGTTAACCTAGGTTTTTGTACATATTGATGATGATGTTGATGTAGGTTAATGGTATTGACCTAGATAAATATTTTATCAATGATATTAACCTTTATTTTTAGAAAGATAATGTATACAAAACATTTGGACAGTCATTATGAATAGACATTTTCCTGTGTCATGTATTGTGGCCTGAATTAGGGATGTTGTCCTTGTCTCAACTATAATGACTAGAATTAGGAAAATGGTTCTAGCGGTTGACTTGTAGCCTCCCAGCATCCCAATTGAATCTCTGAGAGAGTTTCTTGGATCTTCGAGAGAGTTTCTCAGATCTTTGTTTAAAGATAGTTGCTCAGATATCTATTTAGAGAAAGCATGTTTTGGCATCTGGCCTGGGTTGAGGCCATTTGGAGTTTCACTTGGACTATGTGCATGAGTCATGTAATGGTGAACATGGACTACGTTGGATACCATGAGGTTGAGGTTTTGATTGAATCATGGCGACTAGTTGATATTGATGTTGTACCATAGGTGCTTATGGTATGCCATGATCATTATAGGTCAAGAGGCTTGACCTGAATGATTGTGATGTCGGTAAATATGATATTGATGTTGATGTTAATCTAATATTGATCCATCCCTAGAAAACCCTTTCAACTTGATGACATCTTGATAGAAATTATTAATACCTCCATAGCTAAGAGGGAGTGTTGAAGAATGTAGCTATGGTCGGTCTTTATAATCCTTGATGTATTTATAATACTATGTAAAACCATGAAATAAAAATATTTACCACAAGTTACTACCCACTATAATTTAAGCAAGTATTTACATAAAATATGGGATAAGGAACAAGTTGTAAATAAATATACTTACCATGAGTTACTTCCCACCATTATTTATGTGTTCTCAAATACTTTAACAAATATGAGTAAAAATGTAAATGTGCAAACTTACTAGAATTTAATTTACAAAGAGACGTGATCTAATTTACAAAGAGACATGCCTCTTGGGTATCTTGAGTATAAAATACACTTGACAGTTCTCGTTTTATACATTCACTTATCACACACACATATGTCTCTCTTACACACGTGATCTCACATATCCTAAGTTTTCAACGTTTGTGATCTTTACTTTCATTCATGATTAATGTTGAATTTTTGAAGTATGGTTTCTTGATGAAGATAAAAGAACTATAATATATATTTACAAGTAATTACCATAGCTTAGAAATAAAGTGTTTGTATCAATCGTACTAACAAATCAATAGAATTAAAATTCATAAACTTGGGCTACCATAGGCTCTTTATTATCATTGATCTATTCCTATCTATGGTGTTTGTGGTTAGTCATAAATTTTGTGGACCTCACTTAGTACAAATTTACCACTTCAATGGTCATGTAAAAATAATGACTTGTTATATTTTGCATTTGCCTCTTATAGCCTCCTCTTGCTTCAAAGTTCAATTTGACTCCCTCAATCTTTTCACTCTTATTAGGTATAGAAGAACCTCCTCATCCTCAAGTGCAACCATCTCTTCTTCACACCAACTTGATCTTACCTTTATTATATTTTTCTTTCACATTCAATGGTTTGATCCATTAAGTGTAGTTTCACTAAAGCTAACTTGTCTTGAAAGCTAGAACCATAGATCACTAACTTATGTTATTGTTTCTTATTCCCCATCTTCTTTCATATTTGTCATTTTTTATGACCTCATGAACTTCAATGTATTCTTACACAAATAATTCCTTCAACCTAAAGCTTTGAAAAAATTTAAATAACCTTGTCAATAATTCAAGGGATGCTCTCATGTGCTCCAAAATCTTGGGCAAAAGTTTTATGCTTTCTTTTCCTTCTCTTCTCCTTGCTTTCTAGATATCATTCTAACATAGGGAAACATAGGATTCGTAGGGCCATCTTTGTATGAATGTTCTGCATATCAAAGATATGTTAAACTATGAAGCATATATTCTTACTTTACTTCTTGTTTTATTGCCACATCAATTAATCTTTTTACGAAGTCTACATATCCCTTACATGATGCATCCAAACACTTTTTCTATGTTCCTCCCTCTCTGGAGTCCATTCAAGAAAAGGGTAAGGATAAAATTAAAAAGAAGTGTGATATCAAAATTTATTTCACAATCCTACCCTCTTCTCCCTCTCATAATGCACATGGTCCTCAAAATAATAGAGGTCAAATGAAGCCTACATTAGATGACCATTGGAAGAAAGAATTGAGAGAAATTTCCTATGATTAGATAGCTAGATGGTGTTATGATGATTATATCCCTTCAATGCTTCTCATTCACTATATTATGAACCTATATTTGATGCCTTATTTGCTACTGGAAATGGCTTCAAAGGCCCTACTATGCATGAGTTAAGGGGATCTCTTTTGAAAAAAGAGGTTTTTTCCATTGATGGATATTTGAAAATTTTCAAAATCTCATGGGAGGAAACTGGATGTACCATCATACCAAATGGATGGACTGATCAAAGGAACCGTACCATCATAAATTTTCTTATCTTTTTCCTGCATGGAACCATGTTTCTAAAATCAATTGATGCATCTGATAGGGTGAAAGATATAAACTTGTTGTTTCATATTTTGGATGAGGTTTTTAAAGAGGTGGGGGTGGGTAAGGGTGTTCAAGTCATCACAGACAATGCCTCTAACTATGTTCTTGTTGGTAAAACGTTAGAGGAAAAACACAAAACCATCTTTTGGATGCCATGTGTTGCACACTGAATAGACCTCATGCTTGAGGATATTGGTAAAATATATTGGGTCAAGAACACTATAGAGCATGCCAAAATCATAACAAAATATATCTACAATCACTCATGGATTTTGAACTTGGAGAGGAAAAACACAAGGGGCAAGAATATTGTTAGGCCTACCATCACTAGATTTTCAATTCATTTTTTGGCATTGCAATCTATGCTTTCCCAACATAGAAACTTGCAGAGTATGTTTTCTAGTGATGAATGGAATGAATGTCAAGGCACTCACAAATAGGATGGAAAATATGTGAGAAAAAAACTTAATGAAGAAATATTTTGGAAAAAGTAGCAGAGATTGTGAAGGTTGTTGAGCCACTAATTAAGGTGTTGTGGTTGGTGGATGGGGAAATACTGGCTATGGACTTCATTTATGAGGCTATGGATCAAGAAAAGAAGAAAATAAAGGCATAATACAAAGATAGAGTGGCTAAGTATGGCCCCATTTGGAAAATCATTGATCAAAGATGGAACAATCAACTCCATCACCCTATACATGCAGCTAGTATCATTATAAAGCTCTAGAGGAAAAAGCTTTAACTGGGGAGGTTAAAGATGGATTGATTGATTGCCTTGAGCGCATGATCCCTAAGGAGAGTGACCAGATGGAGATACATCGACAAATCACTTGCTTCAGTAGAGCCACATATACCTTTGGAAAGAACCTAGCAAGGATAGTAAGGGAAGTAGATGAGTGAGGTAAATAAGTTCAATTTTCAAATTATTATTTTGTTAAATTGTTTATAAATTTATAATTTGAAAGTTGGATATAATTTGTTGGTCTAAACCATTACAAAAATATGTTTTTTGCAGCATAATGGTGGGAGGCATTTGGTATCCATTGTCCTCAATTACAGAAGTTTGCAATCAGTATTTTGATTCAAACTTGCAGTGCTTCCAGGTGTGAGCGCAATTAGTCTTTCTTTGAGAGGATTCATGCTAAGAAGAGAAATCGTTTGGAACAAAAATGGTCAAATTATGTAGTCTATGTCCAATACAACCTCTGGCTAAGACATGATCAATTGCTGAAGAAAAGACCTAATACAGATCCCATTGTGTTGGAAGGTATGGGTCCAACATCAGATTGGGCAGTCGAGAGACAACCAACATAGTTTGACCATGATGAGGAGATGGAGGCATTACTTGAACATAATGTTTAGTTAAATGCAAATCCACTAGTACTAGGCCCAACCCCAAGTCCTCTAGTTGCAGGCATTTCCTCTACTTAGCCATGACATAAGTCCATAGCTCGTTGATCTCAGGTTGCTAGTGGTACTACTTCTATAGTTGAAGTTGGAGATCTTGACGAGGAGGAGGAGCCATGGGTTTCACCATCTCACTCTGATTCATTGTGTGAGCTAGATAATGTTGGCTTCTTTAGCAGTAGCGAGTAGTGACTAGTGATGTTTTATTGTAGTGGCTATTTAGAGCCTCCTTGGTTATGTGTTTTTATTCTTATCTCTATATATTACATGTACTGGACAATGCATAGAGTGCCAATTTCATATAATAGATATATTCATGAGCATACTTTGATCATATGTTGTCTTCTCTCTATATTCTAATGCTTTGAGCTTGGAAACATGAATGAAAATCTTTAAAATTATCCTTTTTCATAAATAAATAAAATATTTAATGTATTTTTTACACCGACCGAATCATTGAAATCAATTAGGCCAAGTCGATAACAAGTCAGAGTTGAAGATGGAGTTGACCCTCGGCCAGTTCAGATTCAAAGTCAGAGTTTTAAAACTATGGGTAATATCATTACTATGAATATCAATATATAGAAGGTGAAGTCTCAATAGACAAGCCTGACATTTCACAGAATGTGATATAACTCGTTCATACTTAAATGTCAAACAATTTCCCAGTAGTTCTATAAAAGGGTCTAACATTGCTATTAAATATTAATCACTCTTGTCTACTTTGAATTTTTTCATATGATTCTCAAGAAGTCTCAGTGTAAACACTAAAATTATATACCTATTGGGTGTATCTATCTTATCATATGTATGTCCCTCCATTGAATTTTTATATGAGTCCAATGATATTGAATATGCTAGGCCAAGTTTAATAAACAAAGCAATCTTCCAACCCATATGTTATTCCTTCATACCCTTCCTCAATCAATCCATATACAAAAACAAACAAATTTGTCTAACTTAATGTTGCATTAACATGAAGACTAGTTGCTAAATATTGTAGCATGGACTCAATCTTAAATTTTTCTTTTGGTGTAAGTGTTATATGAAGATTACATCTATAAGGTACCAGAAACGTACTAGCATGCGTAAAGAAAGTAATACTCTGGGAAATTGACTCCAAACTTTCAAAATATTCGGTACTCATTGTCTCCTTCATTTTGAAGATAATTTTTTCAAATTCCTTTTCTTCAGTAACTTTAGCCATGATATCATTTTTTGCAACTTCTAGAAGTTTTTGCACACACTAATCAATATCTCCAATGTCCAGGTAATATGAAACTTTGATAGGATTAAATTGACAGTATAGCCTAAAACATGCAATTCATAACCTCTTGTTAATATTGTATGTAGTGTTTTTACAATGAACTGCAAATACTATGGTCCTAATTCCTTGACAAATGTAGCTAAGGAAGACCTGGCCTCATCTCTTACAAAATAAGGATGAATCTTCAACATATTTACAATAAGTTGTATAACATGAGGAAGCTCTAATTCTATTGTTTCCAAGGGCATAAGTTTCAATAAATTTAGTGTATAATGAGTAACTAAAATATTAACCACATTTGAGTGAATATCATCAAATTATTTATCTTAGGTAGAATATACTTTTGAAGTCGCTCTTGTGTTTCAGGGGAGATAATATTTTTGTTATCATTATTCCTCCTTAATCCATATCTATCTTATCAAATATCATTTCACCAATCTTAATTTGATGATCATGTTTTTTTGGTTCTACAATTGAGGACATTTCATCAAAAACTTGAAACTTATCTATTATAGAACAAATCAAATGTATAAGTATATTGTTATTATCTTCCTCAGGGAAGCCATCATTTGAAATTCTCTCTTCAATAAACTGAAGTAAGAGTCCCATCTTATGTGACCAACAATACAAGCAACGGTTTCTAAGCAAGAATTCACAACATTTCCCTCCCTATCACCTTTGGCCTTAAACAAAAAATTGAAAACGAGTGGCACAAATATTTGTATGATATTTTCCTACACAACATTCCATATACACTAGAAATGTCAATAGATTGCAGCAAGTTATGGTAATAAAAGGATAGAGAAAAGACTAACAAAATGCCACTCCAATGTCACTCATAAATATAAACATATAAACACATACATACTCAAACATTTTATCTTACCTCAAATATATTTCCAACATCTAGGATATTTATAAACCATGCCACTACTCTCGATCCCTTATGCTTTTGCATAACTAAACAAACTCCAATCAACATCTGGATTGATTTTAGCACAAGGAAGAAAATAGGAAGAACTAGAAAGGAAAGCCATGTTACCAAACCTGAATGTGAATACTATCATTGAAGAAGTCCACTTTGACATCTATGTTGGAAAGAGGTTGCATTCATTCAAAGTTGCAATACCAGACAGGATAAGTACCAGTGAATGCAGTAATTCCCCCGATTCCTATAGACATATTTAATAATGCTAAGTGTAATGCTTACCTATAAAATATTTAAGATGGTGACATACAAGTTTGCAATAAGTAATAAAACAATAACCTTTGGATGGAGGTCTCGGAATTCATTATACCCTTCTTCACATGTGTGAGATTTTTTTTATAAATGACATGCTTAATAGAGACTTTAGACCAATTTCCACAACCATCATTGATGCAAGAATCAAGAAATCCTTGCTTCACTATGTTTATATGATTAGGTTCTAGCTTTCTTCTGATTTTTTAGTTCATCATGAAAATCTTCCTACTGCATTACCTCTTCAATTTCTCTACAGAGGTAGAAAATTGAAAGAAAGAACGAAGACAACTAAAGACCCTATGCCCTGAGTGAGAGGTCTTCTGATGACATGTCTTACACACAATGTGATAGCATAAGGTCTATGGCTCACCTATATGGGAGAATAATTGAGGGGATATTTTCTCATAAGAAGCAAGCCTCTTATCATAATCATATTCCCCAACTATAATGATATTGCAACTAAATCACCTACCAATTTTTCCTGCAAGGAAGCAACAAGAATTTAGGTCATAAATGAATAACACACTTTAGCAATATCACCAATGATTAAAAACACAGAGTCATTGTAAACTGAGATCATGGAACATTAAATAATATCAAACTTCCGTTCAACAAAACCAAACAAGAACCATTATCTTACAAGCAAGGCCAAGGAAGGGTCAACTTTTGAAAGCCCTTTCAGGATATCACAAATAGCCACTCAAATATCCAATGTAGACAAAGTTAGCAATGACCTCAACATAGTTAGAATTTTAATAACACTTCTGTCACCCATAGTTGGCAAAACATCTTTCAGAACACACAAAATTTCCATGAAATGCTCTGTAAATCACATTAATTACAGTATGTTAATAAATGTCAATTATGGAACATTAGTAAACATCAAATCTGAAATATAGTTGCAATATTTGTAAATTATTTTTTCCCATGAAATTTACTCACCATTCTTGCTAACTTTTTTGACATCAAGGAATTGTAAAAAACAATCAACAAATTGATTTTCTACTTCTAAACGTGTTGCATGTTTTCCTAACCATTTAAAAATTCTTATCTCATGCTTCCTAGGACTTGTGATGCATTTCCTGATAATTGAAAACCAGAAGATCAAAAATTGACAATCTATATGCAATCTGACAATAAATTGTTTCTGAGTAGAAGTACATGTTATATACGTGTAACATATAACTTTAGTGATAATGAAATGAGAGATTAGAGAGGATGGTTTTCTAATATTTTGGAATAAAATTAAAGGCGGGTCATAATTTTAACCAAGACAACACAAAATTACAAAGAAAGCATGGGAATAAGGAAAGGAAGACTATGCACCATACTAATTGCAGCAAGCACCATTTCCAAGTCTTGTTAGCATTTTTTATATTCACCATATATCTTGAAAAATGATTGTATGTTTCCATTACCAAACAAAGTTCTTTTATTATTGTCGTGGAAAATCATACAATATAATTGTTGCCTTTGTTGAAGGCTATACATCACACAAAGCATCAACATTATCATGATGAATGAAAACCTTCTTCAAAAATAGTCAACATACACAACCCCATGTGGTTTGCTTCGAATAATATTGATACCACCAACTCCTCCCAACATGTCATCATCGCTCATCTACATGATTGGCTATCGGATGGGAGTTCACAAACACCTACATAAAATTGATGGAATGAATGGAAATAATGTCCATCATCTGAAATAAAGGTATTCAAATATGGTTATGAAAACACATGACTGTAATTATGGCCCTATTCATGAACCTCACCTTGTGAAGATGGAGAAGGTCATAGTTAGTTAATAAGTTGGAGCCCAAATTCAATCATATTAGGCTCTATTGGTATTATGGTTCCAAGTAGCTCTATTTTATATTTAAGGCTAGTGGAAATTATTTTGTTAGTCTCTCCCACATGCTCTTTTCCTTACAATGCAACATGTTATGCTAGTCCTCCTAACTAATAACACACTATCAACTAAGTTGCGTCAAATAAAAAATACATCAAAAATGTCAAAGATATAAAGAAAAACTCAATCCAATTTCTAAATGACAACTGTATATTTGTAAGTCTCATCCTTCTTGAAATCACATTCAAAATTTTGCATGGTTAAATGATCAATACTAGTTTTTCAAATGAAAGGGATGCATTTGAATTTTTACCACTTGGATTCTTAGGCTTCAAGAATTCTTCCTCACAACCATGAACATAGAATCATCTATGATGAAATCATAGTTCCAAACTATGCAAAGAGTATGGTCTTTGATATGTCGCAAACTATAGAGGATTTTTATCAAGTATAATAAGAACAATTTTCCATGATATTTATACAAAGCTAGGTTGTGTAACACCTTATCTTATTGTATTTGATGTATTGAATTTTGCAATTTTTTCATTTAAAATTGTAGAAGAGATCACAAATGGCATGCATGGCTTCCATTGTCACCTCCCCTATTTTGGGTTCATTCATATTCCCTTCAATAAATTCCTGCAATGAACTGGAATTATGAAAATAGATTCATCCAGGATCATCACTGATGAAATCTCCACTGAAAAATGTTACAGTTTCTCCAAGCATGTCTCTTAGGCAGCAAGTTCAAGAGAATCTAGGCTTGAGCAATGTCATCCATGGTCTTTCAAATTCAAGGAGCTCTATACATACATCTAAGCTTCATTCTAATCATGATGATAATTATCCACCAGTGCTTCAATGGAATGATAACAATCTGGTGAAGCATGGGGGAGATCATCATCATGTGGGTGTTTTGGGGAAAAGTTTAGTGTTTTTCCAGTGAAGTAAATAGAGGTTTTAGGGAAGAATCAAGGTGAGGGAAGAGCAGGCTGAGAGAATCATGACAATAATAAATGGAAGTTTTGGTGCAGTTTCTCTATCAAGCAAGAGAAAACACCCCCCCCCACCTCAAGCTCAATATCCCAAAGTCTCCAAGAGAAGCCTTGATTAAAGGAAATGCTTTCACCATTGCCTTCCAAAAAATTAAAATTCCTCATGATATATATACATCTATTTTAATTCAATCTTTACTAATATTGGGGCTATTGGTGATCACTATTATCCCCCATATATCTTCATTGTGCAACATTTTCCATAGGCTCTATGTTGCTAGGGCCATTCTAAATAAGTGAATTCTCTTTGTCTCTTTTTCCTTTCGAAAGGAAATTTTCATGTCTTCTCCAGGATTCCTTTAATGGGTTATGGATAACGAATATATGAATATTCCCTTTAATTGGTTTTACTTGTCGATGAGCCTCCCTTCACTAAACAACCACCTATACCACCAGAGGTAATATATTTTTCATAGAGCCAAAACCAATGTATATGATTAAAATCATTAGATTTTTAATGAAAACCTAAATATTTAATTCCATTGTCAAAAAGAACAAGGGTACAAGGAAGTACTCAAATTGTAATCCTTCTTCAACTCCAGAACAATTAAAATTTTCACTAAATTCTTGTAATTTTATTACACGCATCTAGGATTTCCTTGTAATTTCCATCTTCTCTCTGAGCCCCTAATCTGAACAGAATAATATTATCTACAAATAACATGTGTGGCAAAGATATGGAATTTTCGTCTTTTATCCCTTTGATGGAACTTTCTCTCTTATTGGTTGTTATCATTTTACTTAGTCTTGTGACCAAATGGAAGAATCTAGAAGCTCATTGATTTATTAGAATAGAAAATGAATCCAAGGACAAGATGTTGGAAATAATACGAGGGGGGGGGGGAGAGGGGGGGGGGGGGGGGGGGGGGGGGGCGGGCGGGGGGGGTGAATCAGTAATATCAAATCAATAATACTTTATGATTTCCAAACTTAGATACTATACGCTACTTCAATATGGGAACCCAGTGTATAGCAACTAGTCTAAAGCCAATTAGCGTATATCAGAAACCTATGATCAATTAATCCATTAAATGTTGATCTTAGTTAGTGCATCAAAACTCTTAAACCATAGGTAATAAGTAAGCAAGGTATAGTAAACCAGAAAGATATCACCACAAGAAGCACACATGAACACCATAATATAAAAGTGGAAACCCATGGGGTGAAACCACCCACTGCAAAAAGTCGTCTCTATCTCCCTAATAAGATATTCTTTTAAAACAATAGTTCTGAACTATGCAATCTTATACCAGTACGCAGGCTCTACCTCAAAAGGCTACACCTCTCTCATTCTCACAGACCTCCTAAAGGGAGCTAAAACCCCCTTAGCTCTTGTACTAGCCGATCCACTTACTAGTACGTAGGTGCTGACCTACATAAGGCAACAACCTTCTCTTTCTTCCTCCAGGTACCACGTTTCATAAATTTTTAGAGTGGATACTCATGAAGCACAATACTATAATCTGAAGGCCGCATTTCATACTAGACCCATCAATATCATTGAAGCACACAATCAATCAACACTAGCATTATCAATCTCTGAATCACCCAATACTGAATCACTGAAATCCTGTCAACAAAAAGCAGTCACCAGAACACAGAGTAGAACCCTGAACTCTGCAACACTATTCAAAACCAACTATATCATCAAAAATCATAGCTTAAATGGTATACGCTACTTGGACAAACCAAACCCGCATACATACGCGCTTTTACCAAAGCCAACCCGCGTACAAATCTATAAATATTCAATCATGTCTTGTAGCTATTTCAAACTTAAGTTATACCCAGTTCAGAACATTGCATGCGTCAGTATACAGATCTAAAAAAAGCATAATCAACCATATAGAGATAGTTCATTTCAAAGCATTTGATCTCGATTTATCCTTAGATCTTGTTCTCCATCCACCGGTGAGATCCCTCCTTAGCTCAAATCAAGCAATGCATCATAACCCATATCTTGCATACTAGATCTCATACTACATCAGATATTCAAGTCTTTTTCCATACCCTTGCCTAACGATCTTCTTCTCCTTTTATAGTCTTTGGCCTTTCACAATACCACGGTCCAAAACCATAACAAATCAATACCATGGACCCAATACTAGGGATCATCACTTCTGTCGAGATACCATGGTCCAAAACCATACGTTCAAGTACCAAGGACTAAATACCACGGACCAAAAATAAGTTCTCCCGCATGTACGCGCCTTTCTGTGCATGAATGTGCGTGCATACGCATACGCGACTTGCTAATGTCTATCCTGCGTGTATACGCATCTTTTTTTGGACCAACCTGCGTATACGTTGTTTTCATTCATAGGACCTCCGTGTATACGCACCTTCGCTTCACTGAAATTGCATACAGATCTATAAAGGATACTTCATTCTTTCAAACATTCTTGTAGTCTGATCATCAATTCCTTGCTACTGACCTACTGCACTATGATCTGTCATCTATGTGATTTTCCATCAAGGACAACACTTGTCTCATAATGCAAAAAATCTCCCCCTTTGGACTTGATGGCAAAGCTAACTTGTCATATTGAGAACTGTCATCTGATTCCTTTGAGTTGTCTGACATCCCATGCATTCAGTCACATCTGATATCTCTTCTGAAGATTCATCTAGTTATAAATAAGTGAGATGTTCTTCTACAAGTGGGCTGCCATCAAGTACAACACATGCATCATAATGCCAACAATCTCCCCCTTTGGACTTGATGGCAACAATACCAAATCACTCTCCCCCTTTGATATCAAGGGCAAAGGGCGGACCAAGATATTCTCTTCATTTGATAAACATTCTGCTGTCCATACTCCCCCTGGGTGCCTACTGAAATTTCTAAATGAGCTCCCCCTTTGTATATGCCAAGGTGTACCAATCTGTCCATGCTCCCCCTGAGTACATGCTGAGTCTCTGCACTACTAAAGTTTGATGTTCATGCTCCCCCTGACTATAGGCAAGATCTACAAAAAGATGTTCTACAAGAAGAACATGACTCTATCATAAATGACCTTCCTATCACCAAAGACTCATACATACATCCATCTCTCAACCAAGTGAGGATATACAAATATTGACTCATCCACCCAACCAAGTGGGCTTACATCAGAAGTTTACTCATGATAAATAAGTACATTACATCATTCATCCTAGGCATAGTGGGGAAACCAAAATAGGTCGTTACATGACCTTGATAACAAAAGACATATATGACATAGAGACGAAATATCTAAAGCAAGACTATGAAAGTCATCAGTAACTACTATCAGCAGCATCTGTCAATCATTATTCAAATCAACAACCATGTTCTCTTTCTGTTCTTCTTCTGCAAGAGTTCCACCTGAAACCAACAACAGTTGAGAACTTGAACCAAAATTTTCTAAGGTAATGCCAGCACTGCATCACTAGAAGATATCTTCTCCCCCTAAACCTATGCCAAATTGTCTCTGTCAGACCAATATCACACTATCTTCAACCAGAGTCTGTCCCTACTGATATCCTTCGAACCTCCATATACGCGATTGTATCTGCATAAACCTGTGTATGTACGCGGATCCACCTCATCCAACTCGCGTACAACAACTTCCATATCAGCAACCTGTAAATGTCCTGTAACAAGGTATGTCTGCATATAGATATCAACTCATCACCATAGTTATCTCATCATCATCAAGATCTGCATGATCCAAGTATCATCACTTTGGGAACATCTGCATCAATCATCATATGTAAGTATCAACCTATCATCATATAGGTATAACTCATCATCATCATGTCTCCAACAATGCAGCTTTGAGTAATCATTCATGTATCTAGCACTATGTATCTTGAGCTCAATATCATTTGTCAAGGCTTCTTTATATCATCAACATCAACAATCCTCATCCACATGAGCACCAAGAACTATAGGAATCCTGCATCATAACTGTATTATATGATCTTTATGCATATGACGACAGCAACATATGAGTGACTCATCATCAAGTAATGAATTTGTGTATTCAAGCTTTGTACTTCTCCTTATCCTTATGAAGATCACAATGTAAGCATCATATATGCACCATCTAAGAATCAATCCACAAATATGATCTGAACATCAACTATGTAACCCCAAGAATCATATGAGATTTTATCATGGACAACTCATAACCATATCATAGCAATATGTATCATTTAGCCATATAATCATAATCACCAAGGAATACTAACCATAATGCCAACAATGCATTATTAAATGCATATGCTCCCCCTGAATCTATGCCAACAATCAAATCTGATTATGCATATATCAACATGAAGTATCATCAACAAGTTAGAATCAAAACACTTCTAAACATCTTACAAGTATCAAGACATTTCCACACATCATTTGTAGATTGTAACCATTATCAAACAGAGCAAATAATGGACTGAATCATATCAAACCCTTTTCTGAGCCTGTCCCTTCTGCTTTTCCTCAGACTAACATATACGTGATTGTTCAGTGTCTAACTCGCGTATATACGCGACTTCCCTTTATGCAACTTGCGTATGAGATTTAGGACACTGAAGTTTTACACTTTCAGCTCCCCCTGAGTCTGTTATGTCTGTATATGGTGTATTGCCACATCTTTCTGACTGTACTTCCTTCTTCTTCCAGATCTTCAAGCGAGATGATGTTTTCTCCTTTTGGTGTGGTGCCCGTACCTTCTTCCTGCATTCCTTTGCTATATTTCCAAGCTTGTTACATGCATAACATCTCATATGTTTCATATTCCTCCTGTAGCAATCAGCAGCTTTGTGACCAAAAATATTGCAAGAAAAACAGTATCCATTAAAGTACCTGGAATGTGATGATCTTTCTGCATGACAGTCTTGAACCACTCTTCTTCTGCATCTGGCTGCAACATGTCCAAGATTATGACATATATAACATTCAACCTTACTCATTGGAGGAGTAAAATTTTTTCTTTGAAGAATTTCTTTCCCTGGTTGTTGATGGTGTTGACCTCTCATCTCCTTGTTGAGTATTTCAGATTTTGCATTAGATTCCCTTGTCTTACTTTGTAAACTAGATTCTTCTTCAACAGATTCATGAAAACTAAGACCATTTTTGATAGCAGGAGATCTTTGACTACTAAGAATATCATCCAAGATCATAGTACTATCTTGAAATCGTAAGAGCTTATCCTTTTCTTCTAATTTATCTTTTAGAATATTTACCTCAATCTGATGTTGCTCTTCCCTTTCAAGATGCTTCTTCTCCATGTTTTCTTCAACATTTCTTCCTTCTTTCAAATGATGTCTTAGATCAAGAACTTCATTTTCATGAGCTTGGAGTAGTTCTTTATTCTGCTTCTTTGATTCTTCAAGATCTTCCTTTAGCGAGAGGATCGTGGCTTCAAGCCTTTAATAGTAACTGGATCTATCTCTGAGTTTCTTGATGATTGTGCTGCTTTCATTGACTTCATTTCTTAATGATGTCACTTCATCCTGCAACTTTTGACATTGATCTTCCTTGTCCTCGCATAACTTCCTTACCTTGTTTCCTTCCTCTATTTGAGCTTTTAGTTTGTTAGCTTCTTCCTTGAAGGCATATTCCCTTTTGTCTAACAGATATTGTTGATCTCTAATTTTGTCTGTAAGCCTTTTAAATTCTGCCTCTATTTGATATCTTTCTTGCTCATGCATAAAATCAACTTCATTTGTTTCACTATCACATTCATCATCTTTACATGGATAGATAAGAGTATCACCAGAGGATAACAAGTTCATACCTGATAGATCTTGTTCATCTTCATTTTGAAGTGATTCTGAACCTGATGAGCTTCTTCCACATATTCCCCAATCCATACACCCACTGTCATAGTTCTTCTGAGATGTCTTCTTCTTCTTAGGTGCTTTCTTCTTAAGCTTCTTTCCCATTGTTCCACGGATCTCCTTCAAGCGATCAAGCTTCTACCAAAGGACCGGCTCTGATACCAATTGTTGGAAATAATACTAAGGGGGGGGGGCGTGAATCAGTATTATCAAATCAATAATACTTTTTCATTTCCAAGCTTAGATACATATACGCTACTTCAATTAAGGGAACCCGTGTGTATATGCAACTATGTCTAATGCAACTAGCGTATATCCAGAATACCTATGATTCAATTAATCCATTAAATATTGATCTTTAGTTAGTGCATCAAAACTTCTTTAACCATATGTATAGTAAGCAGGTACAGTAAATGAGAACAGATCATCACACACAAGAAGCACACATGAACATCATGATATAAGGTGGAAACCCAATGTGGGTGAAAATCACCTGTTGCAAGTCGTCTCTATCTTCCTTTAATAAGAAACTTCTTTTACAATAGTTTTGTACTGGTGCAGTCTTATACCAGTACATAGGCTTCTACCTGCAGAAGGCTACAACCTTCTCTCATTCTCCAGACTCTCCTGGAAGGGAGCTACAACCCCCTTAGCTCTTGTACTAGTCGATCCACTTACTAGTACGTAGGTGCTGACCTACAGAAGGCAACAACCTTCTCTTTCTTCCTCCAAGTACCACGTTTCATAAATTTTCAGACTGGATACTCCTGAAGCACAATACTATAATCTGAAGGCCACATTTCATACTGGACCCATCAATATCATTGAAGCACACAATCAATCAACACTTGCATTATCAATCTCTGAATCACCCAATACTAAATCACTAAAATCCTGTCAAAAAAAAGCAGTCACCAGAACATAGAGCAGAACCCTGAACTCTGCGACACTATTCAGAACCAACTATATCATCAAAAATCATAGCTTAAATGGTATACGCTACTTGGACAAACCAAAGCCGCATACATACGCGCTTTTACCAAAGCCAACCCGTGTACAGATCTATAAATATTCAATCATGTCTTGCAACTATTTCAAACTTAAGTTATACCCAGTTCAAAACATTGCATGCGTCAATATACCGATCTAAAACAAACATAATCAACCATATAGAGATAGTTCATTTCAAACCATTTGATCCCGATTTATCCTTAGATCTTGTTCTCCATCCACCGGTGAGATCCCTCCTTAGCTCAGATCAAGCAATGCATCATAACCCATATCCTGCATACTGAATCTCATACTACATCAGATATTCAAGTCTTTTTCCATACCCTTGCCTAATGATCTTCTTCTCCTTTTATAGTCTTTGGCCTTTCACAATACCACGGTCCAAAACCATAAAAAATCAATACCATGGACCCAATACTAGGGATCATCACTTCTGTTGAGATACCAAGGTCCAAAACCATGGGTTCAAGTACCAAGGACTAAATACCACGAACCAAAAATAAGTTCTCCCACATGTACGTGCCTTTTTGTGCATGAATGTGCGTGCATACGCATACGCGACTTGGTAATGTCTAGCCTGCGTGTATACGCATCTTTGTGACCAACCTGCGTATACGTTGTTTTCATTCACAGGACCTGCGTGTATACGCGCCTTCGCTTCATTGAAATTGTGTACAGATCTATAAAGGATACTTCATTCTTTCAAACATTCTTGTAGTCTGATCATCAATTCCTTGCTACTGACCTGTTGCACTATGATCTGTCATCTGTGTGATTTTCCATCAAGGACAACACTTGTCTCATAATGCCAACACAAGAACCCCTTGATCCAGTTCACCGTAGGAATTCCCATTCCTATACTAACCAGAATCAGCTTAAGGTAGAATATTAATTTGGTATAAGCGAGCATATAATCCAAAATCTGGGTAGAAGATACTAGTAAATTACATGTAAAGGGATCCCAAAAAACCTCTATGTCCTATAATTTTGGGGATTATACCTATAAAGGTCATGGATGATCTAGACCTAGATATAACCTAAGAGCTAGAAGAGATGGTTCCAAAAGGGAGAAAGAAGGGGTAGAAGGAGGTTTGGAAAAGGAAAATGATTAGGGATCATTAGTGGATTGGAAATCCCATCTTATCCTAGCAAAGAAGAAATCCATTAAAGAAGAAAATGTTAAAAATAGCAACAATAAATGATAAAAATAGAATCCAGTATATTCCAATTTTAATTTGTCCTTGAATTAAAATTGAGAACTAAAATTTGAATTTAGTCTCACCAGCTGCTTGGAAATAATTAATTAATTCATCTTGGATTAATTAGTTGGATAAATTCAAGCTAGAAGTCTTTGTGAAGTCATGCAACAGTTATTTCTTAAATTAAGGAGATTATCCCTTAATTAAGGAGATAAGGATGAGTTATAATTGAGTTGTAATTAATTAGCTCATTTTACTAAGTTAAGTCAAGATAAATTAGTTCCAAACTATTTGAGGAACTAATTGTGAGTTATCATTTAGTTGATGCATGCATGCATCCAACTAATGTACTCCAGATAACTGAAGATTCTCTCATCAGTAACTCATGCATGTCTATTCAGAGAAAGACCTAGTTGAGATTAAAGACAAGGACAGTGTACTATCAGTTGCATGAATTTTCCTATAAAGGAAACTCATCCATGCAGAAGGAAGAAGGTTCCTTGAGGATTGCACAGTTTTATAGGGTGTGAGATCAATGTGAGTGATTAGTGTTACACTTGGTAATAGTAGGATCACCAAGGAGAAACACTACAAGGAAATAGGAGGCTTGGAGGGTATAGGAGATGGCTTGTGAGAAGCTTTGATTATCTGTGAGCATCCAGGAGGATTGTACTGAGAGATGGCTAGCTGTGAGAGCTAAGGCTTTGTGTAATCTTGATGTATTTCCACCTTGTATGATAATATAGATAGTGGGGTTTTTAGCTGAGGCTTTCCCCTGAGTATTTTATGTGTTTCATGTGCATTGATTATTCTTCTGGTTATATGTGTTCCACTTGATCTTGCTCAAATATATTAAGCTTTGGCAAGTTTGATTGTAGAAGTAGATTAAAGTATTTTTCTTTAGTTATATTGTATTATTAGTTTAATCTACAGTTGGAATTTCTGCATGGTATCAGATTTGATTTTATCAAAGCAATGAAAAATATATGGAGAAGAGAATTCGAAGTTTTAAGTTTGGGGTTGCAGGTGAAAATTGAATTCATCTCATACTTCAGGTTGGTCAATGGTGTTCTATGGCTTGAGACTCGAGTATCCCTTGGATGGAAACTCAAAGTACATAGCAAGGAAAGATCACATGGAGGTTGTATTAGAAGACAACGGCTGGAAGGGTTCCATTAATCAAGAAATCCAAAAGCCAGGCTCAACTAATGCACAAGAGTTGGCTAAATGGAAGGAGTGTGTGGCGAGGGCGAGACGGATTATCCTTGAGGGAGTTTGAGACCATATTGTCTCGAGTCTCCATGGGAAGGATACTCCATATTCAATGTGGAAGACATTGAAGGACCTCTACCAGAACAGAAGCGACCAGAGGAAACTGGCGCTCAAGGATAAGCTTTGAAGAATCAAGATGGAGAAATGAGATACTATTTCCACATATCTGAACAAACTCACCACTTGTAGAGATGAGCTTAGCATTGTGGGAATAACTACTGTTGATGATGATATGGTGAGCCTCGCTCTCCTTAGCCTTCCAAAGAGCTAGAATAGCTACCAGGAATCTGCGAATGGAAGGGAGAAACTGTCAAATTGGGAACAACTGTGGTCGGATCTCATGCAGGAGGAGATCAAGAGGAGCACATGAGATGGTTCTTCATCCAAGGATGATGAATAAAATATGGTCTTAGCAAGTAAGGGAAGGAAAGGGAAGGGGAAGGCGTCCCATTCCAAATCAAATTCTTCTCATGGAGGGAAGAAGGTTGACAAGTCTAAAGTGAGATACTTTAATTATCATGAGATGGGTCATTATGCAACTAATTTCCAATTGAAGAAGTCCAAGAAGGGATCCTCGGAAGGATCGGAAGGTGAGGCATTAGCCTCTCAGTTCGAAATGGACTTCAGCCTCATCGCATGCATGGTGGCAACGATGATGGGTTGTCGTTGGTTTCTTGACAGTGGAGCCTCATTCCACATGACCAGTGATAAAATTTTATTCAATACCTTGGAGGAGAAAGACCTCAAGATCTGCATAGAGATGGGTGACGATGAAAGGTATAGTGTTTCAAGAGTGGGCATGATTGCTTTTCAAAGGGAGCATGGAGTTCTGATCACCTTGACAGATGTGAAGTATGTGTTTGGTCAATTTAGTGTGTCCTAAATTGCTACATTAATTATCAATTCGGTGTTCGTAAGCTGATGAAGTGTGGTGCACTATATGTGCAAGATAACCTCTTTCTTGCTTTTTGTTGTTTTTGATTTTTTATTTTGTTTTGTGGGTTTTTATCTTCATTTATCTCCTAATGTGAATGGAAATTCTATCCCTGAGTTTTAAGAATACTCTAGAAGGCAAGTATGGATATAGATTTTAAGGCATTATGTCCTCTATAATGATTTCCAGATCTTAACACTCCAGAGGGTCTTAGAACATACTAATGATGAAATTAATACTTGAACAAAAAATGAAAATGTGCTGCTACTCAAGTCAAACAAATAATGAACTATTGATCATGAAACCATTATCTCTGCTCCTGCCTAAATACAGAAAAATGAATTAAGCTACTGCACTCAAACAAATCAAAAATTGCAATCTAATAAAAGTAAAATCAATTCACATCATTCATAGTTCGATACCTCGAAAAGTAGTCTAAGCTATTGCTTTCAGAGATAACGTCAATGATATGAGCAAGTTGATATCTAATTGCAAAAAAGTAAAACTAAAATAAAATCATATCAATCATAGCCTGATACCTCACCAAGTAGTCTAAGCTATGGCTTTCGAAGATAACATCAATGACATGAGCAATCTGATATCTAATTGCAGAAAAGTAAAACTAAAATCAAATCACATCAATCATAGTCCGATACCTCGCCAGGTAGTCTAAGCTATGGCTTTCGGAGATAACATCAATGACATGAGCAATATGATATCTAATTGCAGAAAAGTAAAACTAAAATCAAATCACATCAATCATAGTCCAATACCTCGCCAAGTAGTCTAAGCTATGGCTTTCGGAGATAACATCAATGACATGAGCAATCTAATATCTAAACTAACTAACAAAGCAAGTAAATAAAACTGAAATAAAAGCATCATTGGAATTAAAAAAACTAAGTAAAGTCGACAGAGAGGCTAATTCCATGTCACTAGTTATTGCAAAAACTGTATGAAAATACCCGGGCCTGCTCTATCCTAAAACATACACACATTGATCAGTGTTATCAGCAATATACAAAGCTTGTAAAATCATGGACAAAAATGAAATGTTAATACCATAAATGAAATATATACACAGGTGGATAACTATGAAACATGTGCAATGGAAATAAGGAAACAATGCATAAAACTTTACAGCAACAAGAAAAACGAAACCTCAACGTGCAGGGGCCCTTTGCATAGCCTCGGTCAACAGGCTACCAATCAAGAATTATGCTCACACAATCATCTAGAAACAGAGTCTTCTTTTATACTTCAAAACAGCATTACCAAAGCGGGACTAGTGTCATGGCACAGTAAACTTTAACAGCAAAAATACATTAACAAAGACTAACTCTATGCATATAGAAACGCGTTATTTATAACAAAAACTTCATAATTGTTTTCCTATGAAACTACGTTAGTAGAAGACACGTAAAAGACAGTGTCCATGGATTTAGCATGATGGTTGTTGAGATTATTAAATCTATCAAAAGCGGCTGTTGGATTCACATCGTGGGGCAGTCTACAAGTGGCAACATGACCCCAGGGATCTAGGAACGACCACGAATCCTTCAGAATCCTTCACTTCTTTGAAAACAGAGTCCAGCTACCATAGGACTCTTACGTTGGACCACTGTTTGACCACCATTGACCACAACTTTCCTTAATGCATCCAGCTAAACCAATAGGACCTAATCCATGTCCGGATCATTTCTAACTTACCCACATGCCTTGTTCTTCTTGATGACACCTGTAACCTGGAGTTTAACAAAAACAACTGTGGAAAGTTGAATCAACTGCGATAAGTGATTTCATTCCACAGCTCATGATAAAAATCTACTTCAAATAGCAAACACAAAAACATAGTTAGAAAACCATTTCAATGCTCTTTTAGAATCAATATGCAATGATTTTGATAGCTTATGAGGTCCAGGTGAAGGGAAAAAGTCTAGGAAAGTGTGTAGGAGATATGAAATTTCAGGGCTCAACATACCCCCACTGTGAAGGTGTTGCATGTCCACATGCAACCAAAAATTTGACCATCCTCCCTTCAGTTCATGTGTTCTGAGACCTCTGCTAGCACATCCAGCCCTCTTCTCTTCTTTCTTGGTACTACTAACATCCTAGGCTTCCTCATTAAGCACTTGAATTTGAGGTTGATAAGAGCTCTACTCAACCTCCTGCTCTTTTTCTTCAACTTCCTATTCTTCTTCTGCCACATCCCAATATGAAACATGGTGTTGTCGTGAATGATCTTATCCAATCTACTTTGTTCCTTTAATGTTTCAGTCTCTCTCTTGATGTGTCTATTTAAGACCTCTAGTTCAAAAATTTCATGTTTCAGTGATTGGATTAGAGCTTCCTCTGATGCATTAGGTTGGGTAGATGAAGTGCATGGGTATGTAGCAATCTTCTCCAACAACTTGATATAATCATACATTTCTTGTTGGTTTGGGTCTACCTCAGGTGTAGTCTTCCTTGGGCTGACCCCAAAATCCAGTTGAGAAGGACTGATCTCCAAATCTGGCCGAGAAGGACTGATGTCAAAATCTGGCTGAGAAATAGGAGTATGGTGTGGGCTACAATTAAGAGAGATTGCTAGAGGTTGTTCTGGTGTTTCCCCTCCTAAGTCAATGAAGTGGGGCCCTTTTGTTTGTATTGTCTTGAATTTCCCTTTAAGCCTGGAGCTCCTCCTTAAATTTTGTGAGCTAGTGTCTTCTTTCTCCATACTCTGTTTTCCTTTCCCTTTATTCTTTGTTGTAGTTGATTGTTCATGAAGATAAACTAGCCTTTCAGACAGTAATTGGTGGTCCTCTTCTGAGGAAGGTTCTGGGGTTTGATAGACAGCCTCAATGTTTCTTTTCCCCTTTAATTTTCTTTGCTTCCTATCCTCAATTCTTTCCATCTTACTTTCAGACAGCGTCTCTTCTTGATTAATTTCTTTGGTTATGTTAGTAGGAGTGTCTTGAATTCTTACACTAGTTTTCTTCCTCCTACTCTTCCTTGTTGAGCTGCTCTCTGGTGTTTCAGGTGGACCTTGAAAGAAGTTTCTAACCAAAAATTGTTCCCATGTGTCCTTATTTTCCTTTAACTACTTTTCAATTAAAATTTTCACAAGCCCGTGATGGTACAGGTGGGGTTCTATGTCCTCCAAATTATTTTGGACTATTACGGACATCTATTTCAAACTATTCAATAAAAATTAAGGCAGATTGAGGGTTTGATTTTCTAAGAAATTCATCAGCAATCGAGTGTGATACATATACATGGACCCAAAACGTCCTTCACAGGTAATTAACTTTTGGATAATCAATAATAAATTGACCCAGTTTTCTTCTAAAGCATAGACATGGATTCCTCGTTTGAAAATAGTTATATCCATACATGGATTGTGTAGGATAACCCTCCAGGCCTTCTCGTCAAATATTTTGTTCTTGAACCATTGTTCTCCCTCCCGTGGGAGTTCCGTAGCGATTGTTATAGATGCCTCGATGACTGAAAACTTAAGGTCTCCAACCTCAACCTTATTGTAGCCCTTAAATTTCTAAATGAACTATAGCCATCGTGCCTTCCTTACTATGCTTTTCAATTGCAGATACCCCTCCATGAACTTGGGCCCTTCTGGTTCTACTCTCAACAAAAGACCCATCCCTTCCTCCTGTCTTAAAATACGTCTGTGTGAGTAAGGGATTAACGGAGGTGAGGTAGTTGGGTTAGCGGGGAATGGACAAGGTTTATGGAGAAAAAACAGTGACTGTAAATGGAAAACAGAGAACAGGTAGCGGGAGTGAGTTCACGAAGCAAAGTGGAGGCTTATGTGAACAAGTTAGAGATACAAATGTAACTTCAATAGAATAGTAAGGGAGTGAAGTGAGCCCGGCAGAGTTTTGAACTGGATGGCTGTGGAGTAGACGTTAGCACGTTTCCGAAATGGCTGCAGAATTTTTGCGGCAGAGAAGAGTCATGATCAAATCGACCACATCCCCATAATTACCCGGTTTAACAGGTGGATTGTTAAAGTACAGCTAATCACGAGTCAGATATGGAGGCTAATCATGAGGCCGTTTGAAAAATAAATGCAAGGTTCGTGGAGGAATCATATAAAGGTTGTGGATGGTTATAAAAGCTATCAATACCAATCATTACATATAATGGAGTTGTGGTTTCATAACTATATAAAAATGTGCTTTGAATGCTATTTGAAATAAATCTTACTCGTACCTTGGAATTTTTGCCACTTTTCGTCCATTAACCTTTGATCAGATGCTCCCCATTGATGCTTTTAAGTGCCTCATATCTTCAAAATAGGTCCTTGGTCATACCTGCATTTGGTTCTTTTTATTATTGGGCTAACATCTGACTATCATTGTTGAATAACAGAGTCTTGGCTGTGAAATCAACAACTGGTTGCGGAATCAGTTTCTAGCTGCAGAAACAGGGCTCAACTGCAGAAACTGATACAATGAGCATATGACTGAATGGAGATGGATGAATGATGACTTAGTGAATGAAAACTAGTCATGAAAACATTTTTATTGGCAGAATGAAATGAAATGAAGTGAAATGGAGTGAAGTGGAGTGAAATGAAGTGAAGTGAACTGAAATGAAGTGAACTGAAGTGAAGTGAAGTGAAAGAGAGATTTTTTTTGGAAAATATAGGCTTATATATATATATATATATATTATATATTAACACAGAAAAATAACAAGGACTAGGCTGGTGGAAAAGAAGGATTCTTCTTCACCAGCCTTACTGTAGGATTATCCTGAAAGATTTTGAAAAATTCCTCTTTTGAGAGTCGCTTATGATAGATCTTTAATCGGTGACCATTCACAATAGGAGGAGTTTGATATTCATCAATGGTTTTGATTCTTACCGCTCCATTTCTAAATACTTTGTCGATCTCATATGGCCCAAGCCAATGAGTCTGAAATTTGCCTTTGAAATCCTTGAACTTGGAATCAAATAGCAATGCCTAGTCTCCTTCTTGAAACTTTTTCTCTTTGATGTATTTGTCATGCCACCTAGCTCTTTGATATGGAACTAGATCAGTTCTTACGATTGCCTCTTGTCTGATCACATCTAGTTCATTAAACAATTCCATTCTATGCTTTTGGGCTTCTGATAGATCCATTCCCAACTGAACTGCCATCTTGAAAGTTTTAACTTGGAACTCAATGGGGAACAGGACTTCTTTCCCATAAACAAGTTCATACGGAGATTGTCCTATTGTATTCCTCCATGTAGTTCTGTAGGCCCATAAGGCTTTAGGAAACCTTTCTGCCCAATCTCTTCTATGTAGATGAACAGTCTTGGTAATGATGCCTTCAAGAATTTTGTTTGTAGACTCCACTTGACCATTTGCTTGCGGATGGTAAGGAGTAAATTTTCTGTGCTTGACTTTGTATTCTTCCATCAAATTCTCCACCAGGTTGGATGTGAATTGACTTCCCTAATCTGTCACAATTTCTCTTGGAACACGAAAGCGAGTAAAAATATCCTCATAAAGAAAACTAATAACTAAATGCTCAGTAGCAAAAAATAATGCTTTGGCTTCTACCCATTTAGTGACATAATCAGTACATACCAATATATACTTTCTTTGCTTAAATGGTGGGTTAATAGGTCCAATGAAGTCTAAAGCCCATTTTTCAAAGAGTTTGATGAGTACCTGTGGCTGCAATGGCATTTCATTTGAAAGGGTCGGTTTCCCTACTCTTTGGCAGTTGTCACACCTTTTGACATATTGTTTTTCATCTTTGAAGAGGGATGGCCAATAATATCCCAAAGAGAGGATTTTATAGGCTATCCTTTTGTCAGCAAAGTGTCTGCTGCATGGTTCATCATGGCATGCTTTAAGGATATCAGGCATTTTATCTTCCCTAACACATCTTCTGATCACAAGATTTGGCCCTGCTTTAAACAATTCTTTAGAAATCCATGAATATTTTGAACTCTCCTGAATAATCTTTCTTCTTTTACCAGGAAATAAATGTGGAGATAGTTTCCCTGTAACCAAATAGTTAGCTATATCTGCATACCAAGGGGTATTAGTAGTTACTGCAAATAAATATTCATCAGGGAACTTGTCCTCTACAGTAGAATCTTCTTTAGTATTCTGAATCCTAGACAAGAAATCAGCTACTGTATTTTGTTTCCCTGGTCTATCCAACATAGTAATATTGAATTCCTGTAAAAGTAAGAGCCACCTTGTAATTCTTCCATTAGTAATAGGTTTGTTCATTAGATATCTAATTGTAAAATGATCAATATGAATAAAAGTTTCATAGCCTATTATATAATGTCTAAACTTATTGATTGCATGAACAACAGCTAAGAACTCTTTTTCAGTCACAGTATAGTTCAACTCAGTGGGAGTTAAATTTTTACTGGTATAGTAAATGGCATAAGGAACTAGATCTTTTTGTCCCAACACAGCCCCTAGAGCTGTATCTGAAGCATCTGTAGAAATATGGAAAGGAAGTTTCCAATTTGGTCATCTCAAGGTGGGTGCTTTAGATATTCTTGTTTTCAAAGTTTCAAATGATGATTGGCAATCAGGACCCCATTTGAATTCACAGTCTTTTGTAAGCAGTTTGAAGAGTGAAGATGCTATTTTGGTAAAGTTTTTTGTAAATCTTCTATAGTATCCAGTAAATCCCAGAAAACTTCTAACATTTTTTTGACAATTTGGAATAGGCAACTTGGAGATGACTTCAACTTTTGATCTATCAACTTTAATCCCATCCCCTGAAATATGATGTCCCAAAACAATACCTTCAGTAAACATAACATTTTTCATGACTTAATAAAAGGTTTATTTCTTTACATCTTATAAGGACTTTTTCCAAATTTTCTAATGCCTCTTCAAACGAGTCACCATAAACTGTAAAATCATCCATATAAACCTTTACACAATCATGGATTAGATCAGAAAAAATTCCTAGAACTACTCTTTGGAATGTTGTGGGTGCATTACATAATCCAAAAGGAAGCACTCGATCAGAAAAAGTTCCCCATGGATAGGTAAATGTGGTCTTATCCTGATCTTCAGGTGCTACATGAATTTGATTATAACCACTAAAACCATCCAGAAATGAAAAGTATTTTTTGCCCGCTAATGTATCTAATAATTGATCGATAATGGGCAAAGGAAAGTGATCCTTCAAAGTTGCTTTATTCAATTCCTTGTAATCAATTCATACCCTCCATTTACCATTCTTTTTAGGTACTATAACCAAAGGAGAAACCCATCGGCTATCTGAAATTGGATAAATAAAGTTTACATTGAGTAGTTTTTGGAGCTCTTTTTTCACTATCTCCCTAATATTTGGATTCATCCTTCTCTAAGGTTTTTTGATTGGTCTACTATTTTCCTCGATATAGATATGATGGATGCGAGGCTTAGGGTCAATATCTTTCATATCAATATACTCCCATGGAAATGCAGTAGAATGTTTTTGTAAGATTTTGGTTAGTTCTTCCTATTGTGACTTTTCCAAATTTTTATTGATATTCAATGTTTTTCCTGGAAAAATCTCAATGGTAGAACTACCGAACTCTTCCATAGAGTAAAGATACATTTGTCTTGATGATAAATACTCAATGTCAGAATCTAACTGAAATTGTGTGTGGTCATATTCTGAAGATGTTTCAAAGTTTTCTAATGTGTTCAGAATTTGACTATCTTCACTAATTTCGAAATGGTAAAGACAGGTTGTATAAGTGTCCTCAGCATCGATCCATTCATTGTATCCTACTTTTGTAATTTCTCTTTTGCTGGAGGATACAAATTGAATTTCTTTGTCGAAACTACCATCAGAAATGTACATATCCCAGATCTACAAACTAATGAAGCATCAGTTGTGGCCTAGCCAAGGTCTTCCTAAGATGAGTGGGTGCCCTCCTAAATTACTCTTGGAGTCAAAATCATGAAATCTACTGGATATTCCCAAGAATCTAAGGAGACTGAAATATCTTCTAGTACACCATCTGGTTTGATTATTGATCTATCTACAAGTTGTAGTAAGGTGGGTGTAAAAATAAGATTAGGAAGTTTAACCTGTTCCATAGTCTGTCTACTCATAATGTTGATAGTAGCCCCTAAGTCAATAAAAGTGTTTGGAATTTCTATCCCATTGATACCTGTCTTGACAATTGGACTACTTGGATCTACATACTTCTGCATGGTAATTTTTCCCAACATGATATCTGCAATTTTTCCTACCAGGTGGATTCTTCTTGTATCTCTTGGTTTCCTTCCTGGTCTTTTGAGACTCAACTCCTTTATGGTTTTTGCTAGAATATGAATCTCTCTAATGGCTTGTAACAAGGGAATCTTGATATAGACGTTCTTTAATTCATCTAGAAAATCATAGTCAGGCAATAAGATTTGTTTTCCCACCCCTTTGTCAATTTGTAACCTTTCAGGGAAAGGAGGTGTAGATGAAGATGCAGGTTGCTCAACTATAGGAGTTGTGGGGGTTGACTCTTTTTCTTTTTCTTTTTGAATGTTTGGGTTTTGAAGAGATGCTTCCTCAGAACCTTTACTGACTTTAAGAGAATCCTCATCAGAGGTATTTTGCTCTTGAACATCTATAGAAGGTTTTTCTAAAACTCTACCAAACCTGAGTTGTACATCATTAAGAGGAACAATCATATAGGTAGGAAATTGTTGTCCTTCTACCATGTAAGCATTCTGAGGATTTTTATTGCTAGGATTTGGCAATGGTTGAGCTGGTAGTTGTTTTGTCTTTTATTGAAATGGAAGAAAGAGTTGAGGATTTGGATTTTGTTGAGAAGGTTGTTGTTGTGGAAATGGCAATGAAAGTTGTGGGTTTTGATTTGGAAGTTGTGGGTTTTGTTGATTTTGAAAAGATGGAGGATATTGGTAAAATTGAGTAAATCTCCCATAAGGATTTTGCATCCCTTATGCCCATGATTTATATGGATTTTGAGGTTGGGGCATAGGTTGTTGCCAAGAATTCCAATTTGGCGAGGGCTGAAAGTTCATAGGCTTGTTAAATCCTTGATTTTGTTGCCCCTACCAAGGTCTTCTTGAAACAAAACAAAGGGATTCTACTGAATTCGGATCTTCTTGAAAGACAGCTTTGAGCCCAGGGATTGAAGGACAATCCTTGGTCTCATGACTTTCTAAGCAAATCATACATGTTTCTACAACTTTTGCATCCAAGGGGCATTCCCTTAGAGCATGTGTCTTCCTACATTTTGGAGAAAAGATGGCCAAGGCATCTACTTGTTTTGTATTTTAAGGGTGTCTAGTTGTTCACTAAGGCTCCCTAGAATATTAGTTTTGAATTCATCAAGCATATTTCCAATCTCTGCCCTACTTACTAATCCAGTTGCATATTTGTTTGCTCTAATAAGAGAAGGATCTCTAGGCTTTTTTCTCGTTTTAGATTTTCCCCTTGAGATATGGACACATAGTTCTGCGATATCACGAAGTGGAAGTTGAGAAATATCTCCCTTCCCCATCATGTTTAAAATATCTATCCATTCATCTCTAATAGCTTTTAATAGAAGGGCTTTCAAGGTTTCCTCATCTAAGTTACTCATTTTTTCTCTCTTTAAGTTGTATTGAAATCTTTCAAGTAAATCCTCCAAGTTTTCATCTTCTTTTTGTATCATTTTGAATACCTCATCCTTGTTATTGGTGGGCATACAATAGTCTAGGTATTTATCCAAAAATGTTTGTTTCATATCATTCCAAGTCCTAATAGATTGGGTGACTAATCCCATAAACCATTTCAAAGAAGCTCCCTTCAATGTTGAAGGAAACAGTTTGAGTTTTTAAGAGTCTTCCATATAGTCATAGGTTCAGCACATGACTTCAAACTCATACAGAAATGTTTCAAGATCCTCACTTCACAACCCATAAAAGTTTGGGAGGACAGATGGTGAGATGTTTTTCATTGTTGTATGAGTTTCCTCATCAACTATAGGGAATCCAAATGAGTTATTTCCTTCCCTATTTCCTCTATTATTTCATCCACCTCCACCATTGTTGCCTCCATTATTTCCTCCTCCTCTACCTCTACCCCAAAATCCATTTACTACTTCCTCCATCATGATAGTTTCCTCAGAGTCTTCTGGTTCTTCTATCAAGGGTGGATGAGATAAATTTTCTTCCTTCTCTTCTTCAGGTGATTCTACTTCTTTGATTACTATAGTTTCCCCTGTAGAAGTGAAGAAAGGTTCTTCTCCTAGATCATATTTAGTAGATAGTGTAGGAGAATCCTCTAATTCAGCTGCTGCTCCTTGAATTCTAGGAATCCTAAGGTTGGGAGTAGATGGAGGTGAATCTTGTCTATGCCTTGAAGTAGTTGGAGTTGTGAAAATCGAACTCTTGGCCCTAGCTATAAACCTTCCCCTAGAATCTCTTGCTCTATGCATGTCATTTTTTTATTTTTTATTTTTCTTTCAAGTCAGGTTAATAATTCTCTTTCTGATCTTCCAGATCACACTAGGTGCAATAAGAGAGCATAATCAAGAAATTATTGAACTAAAAACTCTCTTTTCTAACCCTCCAGATCACACTAGGTGCAAGAGGAGAGCATACTTCAAGAAGTTATCAATTTTCCCTTCTTCTTTTTTTATGTAAGAGATCGGCTACCTAGTTACACTTCCCCGGAAATGGTGCCAAAATGTTTGGTCAATTTAGTGTGTCCTAAATTGCTACATTAATTATCAATCTGGGGTTCGTAAGTTGATGAAGTGTGGCACACTATATGTGCAAGATAACCTCTTTCTTGCTTTTTGTCGTTTTTGATTTTTTATTTTGTTTTGGGGTTTTTATCTTCGTTTATCTCCTAATGTGAATGGAAATTCTATCCCTGAGTTTTAAGAATACTCTAGAAGGCAAGTATGGATATAGATTTTAAGGAAATTATGTCCTCTATAACGATTTCCAAATCTTAACACTCCAGAGGGTCTTAGAACATACTAATGATGAAATTAATACTTGAACAAAAAATGAAAATGTGTTGCTACTCAAGTCAAACAAATAATGAACTATTGATCATGAAACCATTATCTTTGCTGCTGTCTAAATACAGAAAAATGAATTAAGCTACTACACTCAAACAAATCAAAAATTGCAATCTAATAAAAGTAAAATCAATTCACATCATTCATAGTTTGATACCTCACCAGGTAGTTTAAGCTATGGTTTTTAGAGATAACGTCAATGATATGAGCAAGTTGATATCTAATTGTAGAAAAGTAAAACTAAAATCAAATCACATCAATCATAGTTCGATACCTCACCAGGTACTCTAAGCTATGGCTTTCGAAGATAACATCAATGACATGAGAAATCTGATATCTAATTGCAGAAAAGTAAAACTAAAATCAAATCACATCAATCATAGTCTGATACCTCGCCAGGTAGTCTAAGCTATGGCTTTTAGAGATAACATCAACGACATGAGCAATCTAATATCTAATTGCAGAAAAGTAAAACTAAAATCAAATCACATCAATCATATTCCGATACCTCACTAGGTAGTCTAAGCTATGGCTTTCGGAGATAACATCAATGACATGAGAAATCTGATATCTAACTAACTAACAAAGCAAGTAAATAAAACTGAAATCAAAGCATCACTGGAATTAAAAAAGTAAGGAAATTAAAGTCGGCAAAGAGGCTAATTCCATGTCACTAGTCATTGCAAAAACTATATGAAAATACCCGAGCCTACTCTATCCTAAAACATACACACACTGATCAGTGTTATCAGCAATATACAAAGCTTGTAAAATCATGGACAAAAATGAAATTTTAATACCATAGATGAAATATATACACAGGTGGATAACTATGAAACATGTGCAATGGAAATAAGGAAACAATGCATAAAACTTTACAGCAACAAGAAAAAGGAAACCTCAGCGTGCAGGGGCCCTCTGCACAGCCTCGGTCAACAGGCTATCAGTCAAGAATTATGCTCACGCAATCATGTAGAAACAAAGTCTTCTTTTATATTTCAAAACAGTGTTACCATAGTGGGACTAGTGTCATGGCACATTAAACTTTAATAGCAAAATTACATTAACAAATACTAACTCTATGCATATAGAAATGTGTTATTTATAACAAAAACTTCATAACTGTTTTCCTGTGAAACTACGTCAACATAAGACACGTAAAAGATAGCATCCATGGATTTAGAATGATGGTTGCCGAGATTATTAAATCTATCAAAAGCGGTTTTTGGGTTCACATCGTGGGGTATTCTATAGGTGGCAACATGACCCCAGGGATCTAGGAACGGCCATGAATCCTCAGAATCCTTCACGTGTTTGAAAACAGAGTCTGGCTACCGTAGGACTCTTACATTGGACCACCATTGACCACGGCTTTCCTTAATGCATCTGACTAAACCAATAGGACCTGGTCCATGTCCAGGTCATTTCTAACTTGCCCACATGCCTTGTTCTTCTTGATGACACCTGCAACCTAGAGTTTAACAAAAACAGATGCGGAAAGTGACAGCGTTCCACATTTCATGAGCAAAATCTACTTCAAACAGGAAACACAAAAACATAGTTAGAAAACCATTTCATTGCTCTTTTAGAATCAATATGCAATGATTTTGATAGCTTATAAGGTCCAGGTGAAGGGAAAAATTCTAAGAAAGTGTGTAGGAGATATGCAATTTCAGGGCTCAACAGCATGTGCCTGAACTGAAGAGGAATTTGGTATCTATCGCGATGTTGGAGGACAAAAGAAATGATGTTGTCTTCAGTACGGGAAAGGTTTTCCTTAGACACATCACCACGAGATAGGTGAAACAAATTGGTTCACGAGCCAAGAACTTGCATGCTCTTAAGGTTCATGATGCATGCAAATCCTTGAGGATAAAGTCAAATGTTAGAGACTTAGTGGTTGAGAGGGAGAGTAAATTACCTCTCAACATATAGTCCCAGAAGAAGTCTCAAACAATTGTAGAGGAGCCACAATTGGAGATGCTGAGAGGAGACTAGGTGGAGGCATCCACTCATGCAAAGACCTCTAGTAGGGGGAAATTTCGATCCAAGTGGGTAGAGGGATCAAATGCATCCATACCTCCAGGTGTGAGGTGGGGCGATGTGAAGTGATAGTCCCAAGAAGGCTGAAATTGCGCAGTGCCCATTGATAGGTTTTATCTCATGGATCGTAACTTGGTATGGGAGCCCAAAGTACATAGTAGCAGAAGGAATCTGTGGTATTGATGCAATCAAAGTTTTCAGTTGACAGAGGCAATAGCAGTCAGAGACTTTAATGACATATGGATCATACTAATTCAGGTTAGATGTTTTTTGTTTCTGGAGTTGTTGGAGCAACAACTCTAGAGAGAAGTGTTGGATGCATAACATTCCAAAGGTTCATGATCGGGATCGAGTTGAATTCCTTTCTTGTTGAGAGGGAGTGTTAAAAATAGCAACAAGAAATGATAAAAATAGAATCCAGTATATTCCAATTTTAATGTGTCCTTGAATTAAAATTGATAATTAAAATTTGAATTTAGTCTCACCAGCTTCTTGGAAATAATTAATTAATTCATCTTGGATTAATTAGTTGGAGAAATTCAAGCTAGAAGTCTTTTTGAAATCATGCAATAGTTATTCCTTAAATTAAGGAGATTATCCCTTAATTAAGGAGATAAGGATGAGTTGTAATTAGTTAGCTCAATTTACTGAGTTAAGTCCAACTAAGTTAGTGCCAAACTGTTTGAGGAACTAATTGTGAGTTATCAATCATTTGATGCATGCATGCATCCAACTAGTGTACTCCAAATAACTGAAGATTCTCTCATCAGTAACTCATGCATGTTTATTCAAAGAAAGACCCAGTTGATATTAAAGACAGGGACAGTTTATTATTAGTTGCATGAGTTTTCCTATAAAAGAAACTCATCCATGCAGAAGGAAGAAGGTTCCTTAAGGATTGCGTAGTTTTACAGGGTGTGAGATTAGTGTGAGTGATCAGTGTTACACTTAGTAACAATAGGATCAGAAAGGAGAAATAGCCCAAGGAAATAGGAGGCTTGGAGAGTAGAGGAGAAGGCTTGTGAGAAGCTTTGATAGCCTATGAGCATCCAGGAGGACAGGATTGAGACCTGGCTAGTCGTGAGAGCTAAGGTTTTGTGTAATCTTGATGTATTTCCACCTTGTATGATAATACAGATAGTTGGGTTTTTAGCTAAGGCTTTCCCCTGAGCAGTTTCTGTGTTTCATGTGCATTGATTCTTCTTTTGGTTATATGTGCTCTGCTTGATCTCGCTCAAATCTATTAAGCTTCCACAAGTTTGATTTTATAAGTAGATTAAAGTATTTTGCTTTAGCTATATTGCATTATCGAGTTAATCTACAGTCGTAATTTCTACAGAAAAGTGGATGACAATAAAGGGGTCCCCAGAGTAGGGGAAATCTCAGAGAAAGTTGAAGCATGATAATTTTATCATTACATAAGCCATGAAAAGGTGCTTTGTCAAATACAATCCAGGTGTCATTTTTCTTTAAGGAAAAATGTCTAGGAAGGATGGAATGCAAAGGCTTTAATATCAACAGTTCTAAATGATGCTACCTTACCCTAGAAAATAATAAATCCATTAAGGAGGTTAAGAAAGGAAATAATATGATGATGAAAGGACCGTTAAAGAAGGGAAAGCCTCATAGAATTTATTACTATGATAATTCTTTCATTTAGTATAAGAGTGGTGAGAGGTACCCACAAAAAATTAGCCCTCAAATTTTTTTTTGCCAAATACAATCCATATGTCATTTTTCTTCATGAAACTATCATCTTGAAAAACCTTTACAGCCTATGAGTTTGGGGATTATACCTCTAAATATCATAGAAGATCTAGACCTAGAAGAGATGATTCCCAAAGGGAGAAAGAAGGGGTAGAAGGAGGTTTGACAAAGAAAAATAATTAGGGATCATTAGTGGGTTGGAAATCCCATCTTATCATAGTAAAGAAGAAATCCATTAAAGAATAAAATCAAATGACAATAAAGGGGTCCCTAGAGTAGGGTAAATCTCATAGAAATTCGAAACATGATAATTCTATCATTAAATTAACCCTGAAAAGGCATTTTTCCAAATACAATCTAGATGTCATTTTTCTTTGAGGAAAATTTTTGGGAAGGAAAGAATGCAGAGGTTTTACTATCAACAATTCTAAATGATGCTACCTTACCCTAGAAAAGAATAAAGCCATTAAGGAGGTTAAGAAAGGAAAGAAGATGATAATGAAAGGACCCTTAGAGTATGGAAAGACTCATAGAAGTTGAAACCATGATAATTTTGTCATTTAGTCTAAGAGGGGTGAGAGGTAACCACAAAAAAACAGCCCTTAAAATTTATTTTTCCAAATACGATCCATATGTCATTTTTCTTCATTAAACTATGTGTGAATGGGAAGAATGTGGAGACTATAACATCAACAATTCTAATAGATTGGTCTTTTAATTCAATAGATTGTGAGGAAAGATGAAACTACAATATTACTTGCTAGAAAGATACAATTGATCTCATTAATGCATCTTTCTTTCTTGCAAGTGTTAGAACTGGTGAGCACCAGTCTTTCAACACTAATGCTACAACTCCTGGGGCTTTCTACTTTACTTTTATCAACTCGGTAGTTCATAGCAAACTTGGAAGCGACGGTGTTGTATGCACAAGTACTAGCTCTTACTGGAGGCTATCACTTGGTCAGCCAGCACAAGATCACTGGGAGCTCAAGCCAGCTTCTATGAATTTCCAGAAGAATCTTTTAACCATGATGAAATAAATCTAGCTCTACAAAGGCTATTCTATTTACAGAAAGAGAAAAAAGACTGAAATGTAAAGCAAACCCTAGCAAACCCTAATTTTTCCAACTAACCCTATTTCTGCAGAAAAAGAGATGGAAACTGATGAAATGAGTGCCATTGACTACTGAAAAGGTAAATCACATCTACTTAAGCTATTCCCAAAAGAAAATAAGAAAAGAACATCTTTTTGTATTTTTTGAGTGTTTTTATGTGAAATTATTATGCTTGGAATTTATCGATTGTGATTTTGCAGAGGTTTGGTGGCGATGGAGGATGGATTTGGTTTTTGCAAAGGTGGAGGAAGGTGTGGATAGGTCCTAAGAATCCCTTAGTACCCTTCTGAAGACTTCCCTCGCAATCAAACTTCGAAAAATCACTCATAGGAAATTCTACAAGAGGCTGCAGGGGATCTACAGGAGGAGGCCGAGAACTATTTTTGAAGGTTTTGAAGGTGGAAAAATGATGGGAAAGGGTAACTGAAGGCTAGATGAAGGTGTTGAGGTGTTTGGAGCTTGTCAAGGAAGATCAAGAGGGAACATGATCGTTGGATTTGTTCAAATGGCAAGAGAGAAGCTTATGGAGAAAAATGCAGAAATTAGGGCAGATTGGTGAAATGTTGTGAATGACTTGGGAAATCTACAAGTGAGCTGATGCTGGATGCTTTATGGATGTATGGTGAACTTAGATTCCCTGCAAGAGATCTGCACATCTACTTACAAAAACTGATCAAATAAAGTACTAACTATACCATGAAAATTGAACTTTTTCTAGCTTGACCTGATTTCTTACCTACAAACAGAAAATGTTGAACAATAACCTTTGAATAGAAAAGAATGCAGATAGATCTATTGTAAAAGAATGGGAAATGATCTAGGCAACTGAATCTGAAGCAATACATTAATCTTTCCAAATCAAGTCATCACACTAGAAATTGCATGGGAGAGCACAATTGTGTTTTTAGTGGCAGCAGTAGTGCCTTGACCTCAAATCATAGTCCCAGAAAGGGAGAAAGGAGATCAGGGCCTGTTTTTGGCCTTTTTGAATCTTAGTCTGTCACTGTATTAGCCTACTTGAGCAACTGAAACAAAAACAACTATGTAAACCATCAAAAGCAACCTAATCTAAACAAAGTAATATGAATCTATGTAACAGAAATTAACTCATGAACTGAAGCAAAAACATATAAGTACAAAGCAAGAGGTGCTCGGTAGCTTGGGTTGGGCCCTAACCCAAGAGCTTTAGCCCCCTGAAAGAGATCAGTGCTAGCTCAAAAACGGTTTCATCTCCATTATCAAAAGTAAAAGTCACATTACATAAACTGTTCTAAAAAAGGAAGCTCGAAAATGAGCTCAACAAGTGTTGCACAAAAGTGTGAAAATTCTACTAATGACTGGCTAACATCCAACTAAGAAAACTAAGCCCCTAAGCCCTGCTATTTATACAACTCGAGCCTCCAACATCTCTCCTAAAATCAAGGAGCTCAACTTCCCAAAACTGCAGATAAACAGCAGTCCTTCTTTACTTGCTCAATTGTCCCTTGGATGCACTCATGTGGCTTCTTATGCTCCGAGTTTCTGATGGAGAATTCGAGGTAAGGGTTCATAAATGAAGGGGACACCCCCCTACAAATACTCTTCCCTGTTTTCCTCGGATATTGGCTACCAGGTGCTCATAAATCCTTTGACTTTGTCCAAAATTGACCAAAAAATCTACACAAAGCACAAATTAAACTACATGGCAAAATGACTAACCCAATTCACTCTATTAGTATAAATATAATAAAAAACATGCAATAAACTAATGAGAATGGTGGATTAAGTCTAATTAAGAGGAAAAATGAGCCCATATAATTACCCATTTATGGGGCTCATCATCACCCCCCTACTGAATGGGTTGCTCATCCTCTAAGCAACTAGTCTAACTCTTCATCTTTGATGGCTCTGATAGATTCCCTGACATCCCATGCTTCTGATGTGATATCTTCCTCTTTATCATGGAATCCTACCTTTCTATCCACATCTTCCCATTGTTTATGTTCTTCCTCCTCTTTTACTCCCTCTAGCAGTCCTAGCAGTAGTGGAGGACTAAATTTGAGGCCAATCCAATTGGCCTTCAAGCTTTGCATAGAGTGCTTATACAGTGGCACTCTCCTCATGGCTTCCCTCATCCTATTTTGGGAGTGATACTGCCTGATCTGTACATTGTATGGCAATGTGTTCCACTTTCTCATGCAGGCATGAATGTAGTCATCTCCAAACAATCTCTCCATGTCCTCGAAATGTGCAATAGCCTAGGCCTGCTTATCAACATATTTGGGGACACTTTGAGAATTAGCTACAAGGTGTTGGTGGGCATAGATGAGAGCCATGGGGTCTGCTGGCTTTACTCTAATCATCAGAGGTTCATTCAGCTCTTTTGCCATTATTTTCTGGATTTTTGTTGCCCTTTTCTCTTCATGGCTCATCCAAGATGCCATGGCCATCAACTGCAAGTGTCCTAACACAACGTTGGGATCCCATAGGTTCATATCAATAAGGGCCATATTCGGTAAGTAAAACTCTGCCAACTTTGTTTTGTCCTCAGTTTAACTGTGATCACATAGATCCATGAATTGGCCATAATCCTGAAAAGATATGGTGCCTCTCTGGGCCAGAGTCTTGATTTGAAATTGGAACCACTAATCCTTGAGGTACACTGCATATGATTTAGCTAGTTGCCTACACTGTAGTGCCTCCATAGCCCAACTGGCCATGCAGGCTAATTGGGCTTCCCTTTCCTGTAGCTACCTTCTTAATATTAATACCTCATTTTCTGCCTGGGGTTCCCTTTCCTGTTGTTGTTTTATCAATATCTCACCTTCTACCTTGGGTTCCTTTTCCTGCTAATGTATTTTTAAGATTAACAACTCATTTTCTACCTGGGGTTCCCTTTCTTGCAGCTACTTTTTCAACATTTCATTTTTTGCCTCTAATTGATCTCTTCTGATGCTTTCTGTATCCCTAACCATGCTCAATTCTTTGCCCATTTTTCTCAATCTGTCTTCCATGTTCCCAATGTCTTCCACCCCTTTTGATTTTGTAATATGTATCCATGTATGGTTCCCTACTCTTTCCTTTTCCAGCTCAAAGAAAAGAGGGACTGCAAACTTTTGTGGGATGATTTTCCTTCCTTCCAGAAGTTTGTAATAAGAGCCTAAATTAGGCTGAGGGTCAGGCTTTGGTATCTCTTTTGCCTTATCCTTCTCCTGGGTCTGTCCTTCTACCTTCTTTTCAAGATTCTCAGTCTCTTCAAGCCTTGTCAATGTCTCCTGTAGAGCGGTTTGCGTCTCCTGTAGGACTGTTTTAGATTCCATAAGTTTGATCCTTTCTTTCCAAGTAGAAGCTCTAAGGCTGCCCTTTTCATAGGTAATGGGATTTTTGGATAGATATTCCTCTGCTTTTGCAGTAGGGACATCTTCAATGATGATGGGCTCCTTTGAAGGTGGCTAAGGCTTCCCCATCTTTATTCTGGTGCTCTTTTGAGCTTTGAAGTACATAGATGGTTATCTCTTCCTTTTTCCTTTGGGCTTGGCTAGAATACTAAGTGCAGCAAGAACAGTTGCTGCCTCTCTTGCTAGTGTCTCATGAGACACTTCTTCCTGCTTTGTTTCTTCTTCTTCATCTGCTTTTTTTTCTTGTTTTTGCTAGTTTTTCTTCTGTTGTTTCTGATTTTGTTTACTTCTCTGCTTGCTTAGCCTCTGCTTTTCTTGTGGCAACCTTTTTCTGAACTATCTTAGGCTTTTTCCTTTTAGTTCTTGGCCTCTTCTTTTTCTCTGCTATGGTTTTACCCTTTTCTGCTTTTGATTCTTTCTTCTTCTCTGTTTTAGGTCATCTTTGGTGGTGTCATGTTTCCCTTTTCTATCTGGTTTCCTTATTTTTCTATATGGGGTTCCTCTTCTTCCATTTGAGTGTTCTTTTATTCTTCATGGATTCCCTTCTCAGCTTCTCCTTTTTATTCTTTCTCTTTACTTTCAGACAGACTAAGGTCATAGGTGAGAGTTTTTATATCATCCTCTTTAGTCTTGTTTATGAAAATATCCCAGGCTATGGGGATTTTGAAAGTGTGGAGGGCATCCTCGACCAGCAATTTAATTAGCCCATGGTGAGCCAATTGGTCTGGAACCCCTGCCTTTAATTTGGTACTAGATTATATTAAGGATTGGAGGAGAAAATATGGAATACTAAGTTTTCTGGATGCAGGAAGGTCCATGCCATATCTGAGCTCATGTAACAGTCTGAAATGGTACCCATAAACTATGTTGTATCTCCCTTCACAGGAGATTTATTTCATAATCTGATAACTGACCTCATCCCATGGGTAAGCTATACTTGTTCTCTTGATGCCTAGTGATTTTCCTTCCTTGCTCCAAGGTAGTCCAAGTGGGAGACTTGTAATCCTGTTGATGACCTCTGGGGTGATTTCTATAGTTAGACCCCTAAAACTGACAGTGGCATGGGTTTTTGAGTGAGGTTTTAAAGACAATATAAATTTCTCTGTGACTTCATCATCATACCCATGCAACTTTTCAAAGAAAGGCATCCAATTTGCTCTAGTGAAGAGGGCTACCACTTCTAGATGTTCACGCAGCTTAGTTGAATTCAGAGGCTCATTCCTCATAAACCCCCTGTCATGATGTTTCAGATTATGCTGGAATATCTCAGTTGAAGAGGGAGGTAGCAAGTTTCAATCCCGAAAATAGAGGAACAGCTGAGGTTTTCCTTCAAGAAACAGGGAGAGAGTTTTTTTTGTTCTTTCTTGTTATTGTTTTTTAAAACAAATTCCAACTTTCCTTCCTTCCAAAATTCGTTCTCTAGACTCACATTACTTCTCTGTCTATTTGAGGGAAACAATATCTTAAAAAACAGAGAACATACAGAACTATGTTTTTTCCTTTTTCAAAATAAGAAGATACCCAATACAAGTTCACTCTTTACAGGCTTGATTTTCTAGAGTTGAATAATTTCTTTACATAGGAGAATACCACGGAGGAGAAGGAGATAGACTTTCAGTGCAAAGTGAAAATGGAGAAACTGTATATATTTTTTAAAAAACTTAGGTAGACTCTGTTCTCACTTTCCTTCCCTTTTCAATTCAATACCTCGCTTGGAATCACACCACCTTTTGTATATATATGGAAATGCAGAGTGGGTTTTACTGAGCCTACCTTTTTCAATCCGAATTTGTCATGAAATCCTGAGTTTTCCTTTGCGATGTTGCTCATTGGCCTTCCTGTAGAGACGCTCCTATAGGACTGTGTTTTCCCTCTTGTAGAGTCCGATAAGCAGAAGGGTTTTGAAACTGACAAAGAGTGATTGTTTCGAGGTTCTAGAGGTGGTAGGTGGGTTGCTACAGTCAAGAGATCATCGACACAAATGATAACAAAGGTGATGAAGGCAGTCAACTGCAACATACTTAAGCTTACGAGAGCATTCTGCAGTGATAAGATGAGGTGGCAGGAAAAGGGTACATTACCCTCATCCAGACCGTTGGTCCCTACTTCAGTGTCATGATGAAACTTTTATGCCGCCTACTGCAATTATTTCAATCATTCTCGTTAGATTCTGCCACTACCTGTTTTGAGATTTTTTTGAGTTGACTGAACACACATGCCAATTGCACCCACAAAGCATTGTTTAGACTGGATGAGGGTGGTCAGTTAGCTGGCCATCGATCTCGTTTAATTACAACCATCTCACTTGTCCATGCAATTTTTAAATTATACCCATGCAACAGAGGAACGGGTTTAGTCACTTACCTATTAATCGAGAATTGCATGCTACCGTGTTGTTGCATGCTCAGAATTTGGCGCTCTGTCCATGGATTTCTGCTATTGGCGCCCATGGCTTCTGAATTGGTGGCTCGACTACCTCGTACTAGTGATCTTCAATCAAGACTGGACTCCTTGCGCATTATACATCTGTGGCTGCACTGACCCTGCCTCTAGAGCTTGATTTTTAAGGGGATCAGCTGCTACAGGAATCCTGTAGGATTTCCTGTAGCTGCTTCTCCCTCTAAAACTTTTGGCTAAGGCTTGAGTAGGGACTAGAGAGGTAGCTGAGGAAGGTTTTTTCAGTCAAGGAAAAGCAGCTAGTATGCACTAGGTAAGAGTTAAGTTAAGGATGCAGCTTGTTTATTCTTCATTTTTCAAAACCCAAAAGAAACAGGATTTCTGTGTTTTTTGTGCAAGGAAGAAAGAAGTGAGTGGAAATGCAGTGGTGCAGGTATAGAATGGAGAGTTAAGAGGATGAGTGGTGGTATGGAGGTCCACAGGTCTTCTGGACAAGTTTTAGCCCTTTGATCCTTTTCTTGACTTGATTTCGAGCTCTCTATGATTTCTACAGGAGCCTCCTATAGAATGCTCAGAGCCTCCTTAGGATGCATAGTTTTCCAGAACAAGTGAGACCAAGGACTGGGAAAAGACAATAGCGATGGAGAAATAGTTTATCATAGGTGTATTCGGCTTGGCCATGTCCCTTTTTTTCTATGGACCTCCTGCAATCTGTAATGCATTCAAAAGAAGTTAATTTTTATGTTCCTGTTTTTTCTTTTTTCTCTATTTTTTTTTTTAAGACACAGTTAGGGTGCCTCCAGGAGGTTTTCACCCAGGGATCTTTTATTCTCCTCATTTTTCTTTTCTGTTTTTTTTCCTCAGTTTTCTCTTAAAATATTTATACCTTCAATCATACAGCAGCGTCCAATCTCCTTCCTGGAATTATTTCTCTTTGATTTGTCTGTCATGCCATATTTTCCTTTGAAGTTGGACTACCTCTAAGTGGAGAAGGGCCTGCAATCTTTGTTTATCCAATCCATTTAGCTGGAGTAACCTTTCCTTTTGTGCATGGATGAGATCTAGGTCCAGCTGAGCTCCCATCCTTAGTGTTTTATATTCAAATTCTATTGACAGTAAAGCCTTCTTCCCATAGACCCAGGTGGTGTTATAGGCCCAGGTGGTGTTATAGGCCCAGGTGACCTCAACCAATCGATCTACCCAATATTTTTTGTTGTTGCTCACTACCTTGGTCAAAATACCTTCCAAAGCTCTATTACTATGTTATAGATATGACCCAAAAATATATGATAATAGAAATAAACCCAAGAATAACAATATCTAAATATAGATAGAAATGATTCACTTTATTAATATCAAACCCTTAAGGTAGGGCAACACCGTACAGTCACTCCTTAAGGAAGGAGAACATTCCACAAGCCATATGCCTGTTCATACAATATTTCTTGACACCTCTCCATGTGGAGTCTCTAGCCTCTATATAGGCCTCATACATACAATACCATGGGTCATTACCATGGTTCCCTCATACCATCTAACTAATACCATGGGCCCATTACATTATTACTAACTACTTGTGGTCCCTTACAGGATACGGGTTAACCACCTTATTTATTACTATGGCCCATTCCATTATTACATTATTACCTTGGATACCTCCCTTTGCACCCCATATTATCCCCCCTAGATATATAACATTCCACCCCCCTTAGCATGTTTTGTCCCCGAAACATGGGAAGAACACAAATAATAAGATCTACTCAAAAGAGTAGTCCACGGGTGCCATGCACGTGCATCTAGCCATCCAATAGAAAGGTGAACCCTCGATCTCACTGGTACCTCACTCGCTTGAGATGGAATTTGACCATGGTAGCTCTTCTATGTTGATGTGTAGTAGGTGGATCTTCGCTCCTCTTTATCTGTCCTGCGGGGGTTGTTGTCCTTATGGCTAATTGGTTGCCATCTTGATGGTTGTTGTCTTGCGGGTGATGTGGGTGATGATATGTTGAAGTTTTAACCCACGATGTCTTTCTCTTTAATTCACCCCTTACTGGAGCCTGACTGTTATCTAGTGCATGTTGTGGTGCCTGTTGTGATGTCTTATTTTCCAATATTACTTCAACCACTGGGCCCTCATATGATGTATCAGCACCTGGAACCTTTTCTGCTTCAGCCTCTGTTTGTGGTTGATTGTCGATCATCACTGGCTCATCATCTAATATGTCAACCCTGGAACATCTTCTGCTTCAGCCTCCTTGGACTCTACCTGTTTATTAATGGAAATATCCTGTAATGTAATTTTCTTCTTTTTATACCAGAGCTTCAGGAATTTCTTCTGCACATTAATATTGATAGTACTCACTGATTCCATCCAAGGGTATTCCAAAACAACATCCATATTATCCATATCTGAAGTATAAAAATCACCATGCAACACATACTTATCCATAGAAATCTTAAAATCCTTATACACTTGAACATCCTCATCAGCCACCTGTGTGTTTTCAATGTGTTTTGCTGGAACTTGTAATTTTTTTGCCAAATTAACATTGATAAAATTATGATTACAACTAGGATTCATAGACACAACGATCTTCTCCTTCTAAATGAATACATAAACCTGCAATAATGATATACCAGTAGAAAATAACCCCTTACATGTCTCATTCTTCTATTTTCTAGCATGAGACCATTTGTCTAAAAGGACTCTTTCAAATTCTTCATCTGACAATTTGGACAACTGCTTCTTGTCAAGTGAGAAGCACCATTTGGCAACCTCATCTTTGCAAGTAAGTGGTACCATACCCCTCCACAAATTCTTAAATTTGAACTTTTGTCTCTGTATGAATTCTTCAATAGTAGGGTTATCATCTTTTCCTGTAAAATATAGCGTCTCGATGAAGAGGGTTTTGAAAAAAATTCACTTATTTGGCGAAAATTTGAAATTGTCACAGTTTAATCAATATTGCTCAGAATCCCTATTATGACCTGTTTTCGGAAACGGAACAACCATTCTGCATCTGTCCATGTGGTAGAAATCCCGATCTAGGCACTAGCATTGCTAATCCACGCTGCAATTTTGCTTGCCGTCACAAAAAATTGTTGAAAAAAGAGTTGATTTTAAATCAGCGATATCTCCCTCATCCGAGCTCCAATTCGACTGATTGTTTTTTTGAAATAGGGTATTTTTTCCCAGAGAATCTAGATCTACAATTATATTTTGAATATATTGCACCAAAACGTCCAGATCTATGCCGCAAACTCGCTGCCCCGAAAAATTCTCTGCAACACCACTGATTTTTAGATCAGCGATATGTCCTTCATCCGGACTCCAATTCGGCCGATTTTTTTTTGAAATTGGGTATTTTTTCACAAAAAATTCAGATATGAAATTATATTTTATACATTTTTCCCCAAAGCATACAGATCTGATCTGCAAACTCGCCGCCCTAGAAATCCTACAAAAGAAAAACAAATTCTCCACTTTTGCCCAAAAAAGTGCTATGATACCACTTGTTATAGATCTGACCCAAAAATATAAGATAATAGAAATAAACCCAAGAATAAAAATATCTGAATATAGATAGAAATGATTCACGTTATTAATATCAAACCCTTAAGGTAGGGAAACACTGTACAGTCACTCCTTAAGGAAGGAGAAGACTCCACAAGCCATATGCCTGTTCATACAATATTTCTTGACACCTCTCCATGTGGAGTCTCTAGCCTCTATATAGGCCTCATACATACAATACCATGGTTCATTACCATGGTTCCCTCATACCATCAAACTAATACCATGGGCCCATTACATTATTACTAACTACTTGTGGTCCCTTGCATGATACAGGTTAACCATTTATTTATTACTATGGCCCATCCCATTATTACATTATTACCTTGGGTACCTCTCTTTGTACCCCATATTATCCCCCCTAAGTATATAACATACTGACTTCCACTTGTCCATTTGCTTGTGGATGGTAAGGGGTGGAAGTTCTGTGCTTAATTTTGTGATGTGTGAATAGGTCTTCAATCAGATTGGAGGTAAACTAACTCTCTTGATCTGTGACTAATTCTCTTGGATATCCAAACTTATAGAATATATTCTCTCTTAAAAACTCAGCTACTTTTTCTCTTGTTGCTGCCTTGATCACCTTTGTTTCTGCCCATTTTGTCAGATAATCAGTACACACGATGATGTAATATTTCTACTTTGAAGGAAGGTTGACAGGACCCACAAAGTCCATGCCCCACTTCTCAAAGGGCTCGAAAGTCACTTGAGGTTGCAAGGGCATCTCATCCCTTGAAGTAGGTTTCCCCATCGTTTGACACTGGTCATATTGGCTGATATATCACCTTACATCTTGATGAAGAGTGTGCCAATAATAACCTACTTGGAGAATTTTGAAGGCAGTCCTCTTTGCTGCAAAATGGCCCCCACAGGGCCCATCATGACAGGTCAAGAGAATGTGAAAACTTCCTCCTCCCTGACACATCTTCTCAAAACTTGATCTGATCCAATTTTGAAGAGATTTCCCCCAATCCAAGTGAAAGGGGCATTTTCCTCATGATCTTGCTCTTCTCTTTTGAGGACAGGTGTGGCAGTAACTGTGTGGAAACCAAGTAATTTTCTATATCAGCAAACCATGGAGAGAGTACTGAGATAGAAAATAGGTGTTCATCTAACATTTGATCATCCACCATTCCTTCTTCACCTGTAGGCAGACCTATTCTAGACAAAAAATCGGCACCAACATTTTCCTTACCCAGCTTATCAACAATGGTTAAATCAAATTGCAACAATAAAAGAAACCATCTAATAATGCGAGCATTTACATCTGGTTTGTTCATTTAATACCTAATTGCAGCATGATCAATGTGTACAAATGTTTGATAGCCAGTGATGTAGTTTTTGAATTTATTTAGGGAATGGACTACATCTAGGAGCTCTTTTTCGATTACAGTGTAGTTTAATTCTACCTTCAACAAGTTTTTACTTACAAAATATATGGCATAAGGCAGCTTCTCATCAACTTGCCCTAAGGCTACTCCTATCACTTTGTTCGAGGCATCTGTATGAATGTGGAAAGGTAGGGCCCAGTTTGGACCTCTCAAAATTGGGGCAGTCACCAATTTACTTTTAAAGGTATCCAAAGCTTTTTGACAGTTGTCAGTCCATATGAACTCAGCATCTTTCCCCAAAATACCAAACAATGAAGAGGCTATCTTACTGAAATCCTTAATGAATCTTCTATAATACCCTGCTAAACCTAGGAAACTTCGAACATCTCTTACCTTTTGAGGAGGTGGGACCCCTTAGATGATGGCAATTTTGTTGTGGTCCACCTGTAGTCCTTACTGAGAGATTGCATGACCTGGCACGCTCCCTTCAGTCATCAAGAATTCACATTTTTCAGGACTGAGGGACAGGTTCATTTCAATACACTTCTCCAATACTTTTCCCAAGTTAGACAAAGCTTCCTAGAAGTTAGAACCATAAGGGGTTAAGTCATCCATATAGATTTCCACTACATCATGAACCAATTCAGCAATTATACTCAATGTTGCTCCCTGGAAAGTGGTGGAACCATTGCACAATCCAAAAGGAAGGACCCAATATGCAAAGTTACCCCAAGGAAAAGTGAAAGTGGTCTTATCTTGGTCCTCCGGGCTGATTTGGATCTGGTTGTACCCACTAAACCCATCTAGGAAGGAGAAAAACTTCTTCCCTGCCAGGCCATCTAACACTTGATCTATGAAATGAAAAGGAAAATGGTCCTTCTCATAGAAAATTTTAGGGGCGAATGTTCGCCCTTTGGCGAAATTAAGGGGTTTTAAATTTTTAGTGGGCGAATATTT
>APFE031672862.1:33281-47088 GCA_000404065.3 Pinus taeda | reverse complement strand
ATCGTGATATGCAAAGTAGCATAGAGTGAAAAAATATTTGATCCCTCTCAGGGATGGATCAAGAGTAAAAATGGATGTTCTAATTTAATTTATGTTAAACATTTTAACTTGGTTAAAACAAAAATCAACTATTAATTTTATTAACTTTTAGAAATTACTAATAGTAATTTTTAAGCTCCAGGTTTATGATAACCCAGGGTAATACCAAGATCTTACAAGATTTTATAATTGAGTAAAATATTCGCCATGACTAGTGAGAGATTCGCCAAAAAATTATATATACATATTATATTATTTATAAAATCGCCTTCCATTTTTCCTATATACCATGAAGATTCGCCCATTTATTATACTTATAAATTTAGGGGGTGTTCTTAAAATTTTCCCTGGACTCCTTCTTGGTGGCCTTGTTAAGTTCCCGATAATCGACACAAATTCTCCACTTCCCATTTTTCTTTGGCACTAGCACCAGAGGAGAGACCCATTCACTATCAAAGATGGGGTAGATGAATCCTGCATCCAGTAACTTTTGCAGTTCTTCTTTGACAATGTCTTTAAGGGTTGGATTCATCCTCCTTTAAGGCTACCTGACTAGTTTGCAATCTTCATTAATGTAAATGTGATGAGTATATACTGAAGGATGCACTCCCTTCATCTCCTTATAGCTCTAAGGAAAAGCATCCAAGTGGTTTCTTAATAAGCTACACAGTTCTTTCTCCTGAGAGGTGGATAGGGATGAGTTGATTTTCAAGGTTCTTTCTGGGTTGAATTCCATATTCTTAACTCAGAAAGAGGTCGAATCAGCCACATGGAGATCAACTAAAAGATTGGTTTGGGTTTCTTCCATCAGCTCTTCAAATGGCAACACACTGGGGGGTGGATTCTGAATCAAGTTTTCAATAAGATCATCCTCGGTTTGTGGTTTCCTCCCCATGGTAGCTTCCACTGCACATAGTGGTGTGGAATAGACTTCATCCTCATCTTCCTCCTCCAACCAGAGAGGTAAATCATGTTCTAACAAAGGTTGGGTAGGAGGATATAGGATTAGCTGCTTTGACATATGCCCATTCTTGATTGTCATGTTCCCAGCTCGACAACTAATGTAGGCATTTGCAGTAGCCAACCAGGGTCTTCCCAGGATGAGAGGATACCCAGTGAGATTTTCCTTTGGTTGGAGAACCGGGAAATCAGTAGGGTACTCCCAAAAATCGATGGAGACCATTACATCTTCCACAATCCCTTCAGGGATCACAATGGAGTGATCTACTAACTGTAGTACTATTGTGGTATTTCTTAGGGAGCCCTGAAGGTTGAGCTTGAGTATAGTGTCCTTAGTCATCACATTAATGGCAGCCCCTAGATCAATCAAGGTATGGGGGATTATGGTTCCATTGATGTGGACATCGACTATAGGACTTCCAAGGTCTAGATATTTTGGACAGATTACCTGCCCCAACATCAGGTTGAACAGTTGTCCTATGACGTTGATAGTTGGGGCATCTCTCCTGTGCCTACCTGGATGCCTGAAGCACTTCTCCTTGATCATCTTGTTGTATATAGACACATCCTTTATGGTTTGGAGAAGTGGTATCTTTACACATAATTGTTTCAATTCTCCTAGAAGTTTAGTTCTTCTGGGGTAGGTTGTGTTGTACCAGATAATCTCTCAGGAAAGGGTGGAATGGCTTTTGGTTCACTGTCCTCTTTTTCTTCCTCATCCTCCTTAGGGGGAGGCTGGTTATCTAGGAGAATCTTCCCAGATCATAGGCTAATCTCCTAAATCTCCACAGCATAGGTTGGCCATGATGGTTCCCCACTCTATACCTGTTGGGCCTGTCTATTGTTTAGGTTTGGGTTCGGTTGAATAAGTATTTGGGGCTTCCTTGGTGGAGCAGGAGGCATTGGTTGTGGTTGAGCAGGTGGTGGAGGCAAAAGAGTAGGAGGAGAGTTGTATTGGGGCCTCCACCCCTGATGAGGTGCATTCCACTGAGGCTGTGGCTGAGCATAAGAGTGAAATGAATGAGCAACTAGTTGAGTATGGTATTGAGATGGATATGACCAAGGAGGGGGTGTGGACCAGGAAGGATGAGCAGGGGGACCCTAAGAAGGCATGAAGTAGCTTGATTGTGGTTGTAATATGTCTCGGATGTCCCTTGCATTCCTTGCTGGTAAGGTTTGGGTCCATGTGGCCTCATTTGGTTCATGAAATAAAGTGGTTCAGTGGCTCCTCTGCCCCTGGTATGCAGCTTTAAGTTCGAGCAAAGAAGGGCATTGATTCGTAGAATGGTCTTCTTCACAGACTGAACACACTCCTATAGAGTTCAATGGACATTCATTCCTAGGATGCCTTCTAGTGCACCTAGGACAAAAAATGGCCAAGGCCCTTTCTGCTTTTTCTTGTTTCCTTTTTATATGCAAGGTATCCATTTGCATGGCAAGAGTCTACATCATCTCGCTCTTGAAATCTTCCAGCAGATTTCCAAATTCACCTCTAAGCGATGAACTGGATGAGGATGTACTGGCTAGGGGTTTACTTCCCCTATCTCTCTTTCTAGCTACCCTAGAATGGTTTCTAAACAGAGTCTTTATGTCTTCATAAGGTAGTTTGTAGATGTCCCCCTAGCTAGCAAATGGAGGGTATCTAGAAGGCCTTTCGGGACTCCTCTGAGCAAGACCAACTTTAGAGATTCGGGGTCAAGTGTGCAGCTGGCCCATTTATAACTGAGTTGAAACCTCTCTTCATAATCTTCCAAGGATTCATTGCTTCCCATGGTCATTCCAAATATTTCTTCCTTGGTATCCTTTGACCTACAGTAGTCCCGGTATTTGTTATTAAAGGCTTGCTGCATCTAAGCCCAAGTTTTTATATTGTTTCCAAGTAACCCCATGGACTAGTGCAATGCTACATCCTTGAGGGTAGAAGGAAATAGTTCAACTTCTACTCATCTTCTGCATAGTCATAGGTTCGATAGATAACAACAAATTCAAACAAAAAGCTAGCAAGATCTTCGGTAGTCAACCTATGGAAGTGAGGTAAGGTTGAAGGACTTATGTTCTTCATTTTAGTGTCCCCATTAGTCTCTTGGATGGGAAAGGTACCCTCTACTCTTTCCCCATTCCCTCTAACGTTTCTGTTTTCAGCCATGGTCTCAGAAGGGATGGTTTCTTCCTCTTCTTTTGCTATAGGATCTTCGTATATCTCTGGTTGTTCACCTATAGGTTCTTCTGGATCACTGCCACCGAAGAAGAGAGAAGGGTGACTTTGTGATGTGGTGGGGGTGTTGGGTAGGAATTTCGCTGAATTATCTCTGTTCCTACAAGGCATGAAAAGAAATCTCTTTTTGGGTGATTTTTGTTTTTTCTTCTTGTACCTGCAAAACTGAAATTCGTTGAACAAACAAATTGCAACTAACTGAAATGAACTTACTGAAATGAAATTGCACAATTGAAATGAAAGCAAGGAAATGACTAATCTACTTTTGCTGGAATAGAAATTGCGGAATTCAAATGAAAGCAAGGAAATGACTAATCTACTTTTGTTGAAATGGAAATTGCAGAATTGAAATGAAAGCAAGGAACTGTAGAAATTGAAAGAAACAACTACTCTACTCTTGCTGAAATAAACTACTTAGCAGAATGTTGCAGTAGAGAATAGAAGAAAGCAGTAATCACAAAACACTCTGACACTTCCTCGGCAACGGTGCCAAAAAGTGGTGAGCACTAGTATTGCAGCAATAATGCTGCAACTTCTGGGGCTTCCTACTTTACTTTTATCAACCTAGTAGTTCATAACAAACTTGGAAGCGATGGTGGTGTATGCACAAGTACTAGCTCCTACTGCAGGCTATCACTTGGTCAGTTGGCACAAGATCACTAGGAGCTCAAGCCAGCTTCTATGAATTTCCAGAAGAATATTTTAACCATGATGAAAGAAAGCTAACTCTACAAAGGCTATTCTATTTGTAGAAAGAGAAAGAAGACTGAAATGTAACGCAAACCCCAGCAAACCCTAATTTTTCCAACTAACCCTACTTCTGCAGAAAAAGAGATGGAAACTGATGAAATGAGTTCCATTGACTACTGAAAAGGTAAATCACATCTACTTAAGCTATCCCCAGAAGAAAATAATAAAAGAACATCTTTTTATATTTTTTGAGTGTTTTTATGTGAAATTATTATGCTTGGAATTTATCAGATTGTGATTGTGCAGAGGTTTGGTGGCAATGGAGGATGGATTTGGTTTTTGCAGAGATGGAGGAAGGTGTGGAGAAGTCATAAGAAGCCATTAGTACCCTTCTGAAGACTTCCCTTGCAATCTGACTTCGAAAAATCACTCACAGGAAATTCTACAAGAGGTTGCAAGGGATCTACAGGAGGATCTACAGGAGGAGGCCGAGAGCTCTTTTTTGGAGGTTTTGAAAGTGGAAAAATGATGGAAAGGGTAACTGAAGGCTAGATGAAGGTGTTGAGGTGTCTGGAGCTTGTCAAGGAAGATCAAGAGGAACATGATGGTTGGATTTGTTTAAATGGCAAGAGGGAAGCTTATGGAGAAAAATGCAGAAATTAGGGCAGATTGGTGAAATGTTGCGAATGACTTGAGAAATCTGTGAGAAGTGAGCTAATGTTGGTTTCTTTATGGATGTATGGTGAGTTGAGATGCCTTGCAAGAGTTCTGCACATCTACTTATGAAAACTGATCAAAGAAAGAACTAACTATACCATGAAAACATAACTTTTCTAGCTTGACCTAATTTCTGACCTACAAACAGAAAATGTTGAACAGTAACCTTTGAACAGAAAAGAATGCAGAGAGATCTATTGTAAAAGAATAGGAAATGATCTAGGCAACTGGATCTGAAGCAATGCATTAATCTTTCCAAATCAAGACATCACACTAGAAATTGCGTGGGAGAGCATAACTGTGTTTTTGGTGGCAACAGTAGTGCCTTGACCTCAAATCATAGTCCCAGAAAGGGAGAAAGGAGATCAGGGCCTGCTGTTGGCCTTTTTGAATCTTAATCTATCACTGTATTAGCCTACTTGAGCAACTGAAACAAAAACAGTTATGCATACCATCAAAAACAACCTAATATAAACAAAGTAAAATGAATCTATGTAACAAAAATTACTCATGAACTAAAGCAAAAACATATAAGTACAAAGAAAGAGGTGTTAGGCAGTTTGGGTTGGGCCCTAACCCAAGAGCTTCAGCCCTCTAAAAGAGATCAGTGCTAGCTCAAAAACTGTTTCATCTCCATTATCAAAAATAAAAGTCACATTACATAAACTGTTCTAAAAAAGGAAGCTCGAAAATGAGCTAAACAAGTTGCACAAAAGTGCGAAAATTCTACTCATGGCTGGCTAACATCCAACTAAAAAAACTGAGCACTTAAGCCCTGCTATTTATACAACTTGAGCTTCCAACAACTCTCCTAAAATCAAGGAGTTCAGCTTCCCAAAACTGCAGATAAACAACAGTCCTTCTTTACTTGCTCAGTTGCCCCTTAGATGCAATCATGTGGCTGATTATGCTCTGATTTTCTGATGGAGAATTCAAGGTAAGGGTTCATAAATGAAGGGGAAACCCCCTACAAATCCTCTTCCCTATTTTCCTTGGATATTGGCTACCAAATGCTCATAAATCCTTTGAATTTTTCCAAAATTGACAAAAAAATATGCACAAAGCACACATTAGACTACATAGCAAAATGACTAACCCAATTCACTCTATTAGCATAAATATAATCTAAAACATGCAATAAACTAATGAGGATGGTGGATTAAGTCGAATTAAGAGGCAAAATGAGCCCATATAATTACCCATTTCTGGGGCTCATCAAGAACAGATCTAAAATCTAAAGAAGGTGGGGAGGAGCTCTTTATCTTTACTTTGTATGGCCATATGATGTTAGGAAAACATTTGAAAAAATTGATAAGATTAAAGAGCGCAATATAATATTGGGAGTTGAATTTAACTTGAAAATCAAAGGTGGGGGCTAGGAAAGAATCAAGATCCCTACACTAGTTATGTTTTCCAATTGTTTGAATACCTCATTTTTTTTTATACTGAAACTAATGAGATAGTTCCAACTTGGAGAAATTTCAGAAGTGGAATAGATGGTGTCAAAATGACTAGCCAGATTCCTAGTTTCAGAAAGAGCTATAGAAGATTTAGATAGGTTTAAGTCATGATTGGAGATAGAGACGACTCTGGCCATATTATCTATACTGCAAATAAAGCTAGGTTGCTACAAATTTAATCATGGTTGTTTGGAAGAAGAGGGGTAGAAAATCCTAGTAATCTTGAATTGGAACAAGTTTGACACAAATAAATGAGAAACGACAATGATTTGTTTCAAATAAAATTGAATAGAGTCAAGAGTAGTCACAGAATGGGGAAAAAGTAAAGCCTGGGCAGCTCAAAATTATTTAGGTAGGACTAATGAAAAATTTAAACTAATGCACGATGTATCGATGGTTTTTCTAATATCCATCGATATCGATAAAAGATATAATACATATTTTAATGAAGTAGGCTCACATCAGATAATCCTTTGACTACCTTATGTCATTATTGGCAGGTTAATTACAAAAATTGCACTTTTAAATAACAAAAAAATACCAAAATAATAGTACTAAAGTTCGTACTTGTAGGCTATTTTACCCCCCCATTTCCAAATGTTGGTTGAATTTAGTCCCACGCCATTATGAAGTTAAGTTTTTGACCAGTGGTGGCTTAAAAGAGTGGGCTCTGCAAACCAAATTATCAAAGACAAATAAATTCTAATCTGCCTTATGAGAACTCGGTTCACCTTAAATAAAAAATTTCACAAGGCAAAACCAAAGGTCATAGAACTCCATTATTCTATAAACATTTCAATCACACTTTCCCAATCACAACTTTAAATATATTTTTAGTTTTCCTAACCATACTTCCTCTCCATAGGTTATTTTGATCACACTTTCCCAATCACAACTTTAAATATATTTTTAGTTCTCCTAACCATATTTCCTCTCCAAAGGTCAAAAATCCAATGAAAATTCGAAGACAAAAAGTTGATAAGGAGAAAGGATAGTTGGGCCCTTGGTTCAATTTATCAACATTCCTTCATTATTTTCCTAAACGAAAGGGATAGAAAATTCTTCTCCTTTGGGCACATTCTTTCTCTTAAAAATAATATACTTGTTTGTTTTCCTCAAGTGAGGAAGGTTGTGGACATCTTTACATGTGGCTTTCAAAACTCACTCTGAAGATGCAGGATTAGCATAGGTTTCTTAGCCTAGATTAAGGCCTTTCCTTTAACATAACAAAGGCGTCTTAGCCTATACTAAGGTCCTTCCTTTGACATTTTTATAAGACACAATCATCGAAGGGGAATAGTCACAACTCTAACCCAACCCTTTTCTTGGAGATTGTTCCTATAGTAGATAGTTTCTCAAGGATCAACAACCTTGAATCCTACCAAAAAGAAAATTTATATATTATGCTCCAAATTTTAACAACATAAGAACCAACTGTACAAATTAATACATGCCAACTTCAAGGTGAACCTCTATTAGACCACTAGGATATAAATTGTCCTCTCAAGTTTATGAACATGTCGAACTTGACATAGATACACTTGATTGGTTGAAGGATGAAGGATTAAGGGAAATATTATCTGTAACTTGTGAACATGCTTCAAAATTATTTCAAATTATTGTCACAAAATGGTTAATGCTCATTTGAGCTACAAATGGTTGCAGAATTTTAGGTCGTGTGTACGGTCAATGTTTATTTGAGTTGTACATGGTTGCATGATCCTAGGACATAGTAAGAATGGCCTCCATCTTCATACATCATTAAAGGTCATGAAAACTCTCTTCAACAATATAGGGGATAAGAGTGGGGGTACATTAAGGGATATCCTTATTTTGATAGATAACAACAACAACATTTTCAGAGCAACACTGAAGATTCAGAATAACTACAAAAAAATTGAAACATAAAATGAAGTACTATTCTAACTCTGTGCATCACATATCTATGTTGATCCTATATCTCAGAGCAATATGAAGATACATGCTATAACAAAACCATTTAGTCCTTCAACACTTTTCTTTTTTGAAAAATTAATTATGGGCATCAGAAAATGGGAAATGAAAGTAATACAAACCAATGGAAATTAAAATCATAAGTGAGAGAAAACGAAAAAGAAAAAAAAAATTGTATTACAAGCCAGTGGCCATTTTCTACAAAAGTGAATGAAAATATGAAGTCCTATGTGATTGCAATTTGAAAAATGAGGTGCATTGCATTTTGTAGCCAAATATGAAGGTTAGGTGACTCATCAACTCTTTGTATTTGTGCATGTGTATTTGTGTAAGGGTGCATTGATTGAGCTCTCAACTTCAAGATGTATATCAAACCCCAATTTATTTCATGAGACCAAACTTGCAAGGCATATGGATGACAACCACAGGCTTGAAACATGAGTTAAGTTGCACTTCTTTAACCACCCACAAGAATAAAAAATATATCATAAAACTTTATGGAAGGAAATGACCAAAGACAGTTGATTCCACCACCATTGGTGGCATGGTCAGCTATTGGTGAAACCAACATTCTAATCTCCTTCATAGTATGATCAGCTTTGATGTTCTTCTCGAGTCAACAAACTCGGCTCCACCTTGGCTTTAAAAGTGTAATTGAATAAAAGGAATGTCGGTCTCATGCCAATAGGTCTCTTATGATGAATGCACAAGAACCTAATACATAGACCATTTTTTTCTTCGCTTAGCTACCCAAAGCTTATTTCCCTTTCCAAATATCAATAATTCTTTTCCAAGAAAATATAAAATAAGAATAATATTTTAGTATATTCTAAAAGGTGAAGATGCTGAAATCATGCCACAAAGTGAAAGGAAATAAAATGTATTTCCTCAAACCACCAAATATATAAATAAAACTATATAATTATATAATAAAACTAGATCTATGGATCTATGCGTGAAATGAGAACTACAAGCATTGAAGGGACTAACAAAATATTTGACCAAAACAAACCAAAATTTTCAAACTCGAAAAAATCCTCTAAACACAAGCAACAAAAAAACCACTGCAATTTTCCAAGATATCAGAGATATACATCAATGCAATTTCATGTACTTTAAAAAACTTATTGTTGCTTAGAGTTAGTCTTCTTAAATTAGTTATTTATCATTTAATACTAGGACACTATGTATGTGAAAAGAAATAGGTCCCAACTTCATCAAATCTGACTTCATTTCCAATTAAAGATCAAATACAACTTCATTTCCAGTACCAATATAAAATCAAACCCTTTAAAAATCTTAACACCTAACCACTTATACCCCTCATATAATCCTTTTCCTAGCCCAACAAAAAGATATCCATGACAAAAATTGAGCTTTTCAGAAATATAACATGATCATGTAAGACATTAAATACTAAATATGAACACTACTAAATAGATATCAATTCAATGCCAGTTCAATCAACCTTCATGCAATGAATAAAAATCACTAGCTCATTTTGCGATATTGAATGCCACATTCTTATAATAAATAATTATGCTGACACTTGAGTTGCTAGTGTTGTGTCAAAGTAACCATTGCTCACTACCTACAAATGTTGAAATACAAGATGGTGCTAAAGTTAAAGACACAAAATAACAAAAAATAAAGTTATGACAAAAAAATAGACCTACAGGACTATATTGGTTGAGTGTGACAAGGACATCAATAACTGAGACTAGAGATATTTATATAATGTGGTAGTTACTAGTGTGTGTCTATTGTGTGATTAGTGGTATGGTGGAAAGACCGACAAAGAAGGGATGTTGGTATCGGGAAATTATAGTAGGGAGATCCATAGATCATTTATGTAAAAGGAAGATTAGAAGTTTTGTCATCAAGTTGGGTTATGTTATGGTATAAGTTTGTTAGTGATAACAAGTGGTAACAAAATCCTTACATCAATAGGTAAAAAGTAAATTTGGGGCATGAGTTGGACTGACTCATGTTATCTCATCCCTTAATGGTCTTAAGGACATGTGGGCACCCAAAAAACTTAGTACCTTAAAGACTTGAAAGCATGATCGACAAATGATTGACAAGACTTTATACAAAATAATGTCAATCTCATGTCAATAGGTCTCCTACGATGAATGTGCATAAACCTAGTACATAAACCATTTTTCTCTTCGCTCAGCTACCCATTGTTTATTTCCCTTTCCAAATATCAATAATTATTTTCCAAGAAGATATAAAATAAGCATAGTAATCTACTAGATTCTAAAAGTGAAGATGATAAAGTCATGCCAAAAAGTGAAAGGAAATAAAAACAACTTTCTTCAAACCACCAAATATATAAAGAAAACAATAATAATTATAAAACTAGATCGATGAATCTAAGCATGAAATAAGAACTAAAATAATTCAAGGAACTAATATAATATTTTGCCAAAACAAAACTCAAAAATCAAAACACAAGCAACATGTAAACCATTAAAATTTTCCAAGATATCAGAACTAGAAATCAAGCTAGTTTCATGTACTTGAATGATCCCATTAATGCTTTGTGTTGGTCTTTTTAAATTAGTTACTTATCATTTAATACTATTCAGACATTATCTATGTGAAAAGAAATAGATCCCTGCCTCATCAAATCCATCTTCATTTCCTACAAATAAGAAACAAAAAATGTACAGATTAAATATGAAACATCAATTTTAAAATAGTACGCATCAAAGAAATGTAGCTGCAATGTACAATGATACAAAATATAGAACCTATTTTTACCTGAATTTGACATATAGTAATCTTGCATGATCAATGAAACATGTATACCAAAATAAGAGTCTTAGGGTATTTCAATTTCCTAGTTCTCATCCTAGTCCTCATTTTCTACATTGTGAACACGATCTTCTCCAAATGAACAATCACTATGAGCCTCCAAAAAATTATATTTTGTATCAAGTTCATTAGATAAAGTTTTTATATTGTTTTCTCCCCTTCTATCACAATATGATCACCAAAGAGCTAGTGCTCTTTCATATGGAAAAATGTTAATGTCATACTTTGTTACATATAATATTAAACATGCATCCACATGTTTATCAATCTTTTTCCTCAAATTTGACTTCAAGAATGATAGTGCACTAAACATTATCTCATCCTCCATTGATCCCAAAATCATGGTTTGACACAAATTTGCTAATTTGAAATATTTTGATATGTTTTCTTGCAGGTATTGGCTAGCACTTAAAGTAGTTCATAATATTGTTATAACATCATTTTGATTAGGATTCTCCAAAAAAGGATATTACTTCCACATTGTCTCAGCAAAGCATGCACCTTGTTGATACAAGTTTGATGAATCTAAAATACCTTCAACTTGTTCTCCATGTATCAAGACTTTCTTGCAAAAGTGGTATACTAAACATTTTAATCTCTTTTAAAAATAGGCTTTTAAAGTTTTTGGACATTGATAATTGTTCCAATATTGAAGGTATACCACACACATGGCCTCCAAAAATTCATCTCGAGGAAATTGTTCTCTTACCTTTGATGATAGCGATGTTGCAATTTCTATCAAATTTTGTCTCATTGAAATCACAATATTATCAAGTTGCTCTCTTGACACAGGGAAATCTTTGGTGATTTGTCCTATCTTACTAATATAATGAAAGGGAACCATATACCCATGCATAGTATCCATTTTTCATCAAACGTCAATTGTTTTTTAGTATTCTCTATATTGATTATCTTAGTCCAACTTGTAAACTCTGGACCAATAAAAGAGTCTGACATCGTATACAAATTATCCAATGCAAGGCATGCTAACTTTCTCGAATTTTTGTATTTTGCAATATACATTGTGTGATTCTAAGACATCTTCCCAAGGAAATTCATTTCATGTAGCATAGGAATAATTCCATCCAATGTCAATAATGTCTTTATATCAGTTAGTCGAAAAAGAAGATCTTGAGTTTTATCTACATTGTAGAAATTTTCATACATCAACCCTACCAAATATTTGAACTTACTAATAATCTTCGAGATGGTCCATTCAGTGAGATCCATCTTGTATCAACATCTTTAAATATTTTTTTTTCCATTTGTAACACCATCTACGAATTGTTGAAACTCTAAAAAATGTTTGGGACTATAAGAAAAATATGCAGGAGTCTCACGTATAAGATCTTTAAGTTTTGAAACTAATGGAAACTTTCTTACTAGTTTATATGCAAGATTCATCCTAGGAGACACACAATGAATATTAAGTATACATGGTGAAGTTGTTACTTGAAGTCTAACACAAAGGCCACTCCTTTGTCCTTGCATTACTGATGCTCCATCTACTCCAACACATACCAAATTTTTTGGAATCATTAAATGATCCATACCAATTTCCTTTAAACTATTAAGAACAAGTTCATAAATATTTTCATTTGTAGAAGTATCTCTCATCTTTTTAATCCCAAGTAGATTGGAATTCCTAATATGGTCCTTAACCATATAAAGCTTGTGGAAATCCATGAAGTATTACCTATAGTCGTAACCTCATCCAAAGACAATTCCAACAACATATCATTTGCAATCTTCTCTTTCAAATAATCCTTTTCTATTTGAGTTAGATATCTTTCCCATTCCCAACCATTGGTTACAGACCAATGAGAAGATGGAAATTTTGACACTTGAATAAAAGATAGATATTTCATGTGATATGGATAATCTGTCATAGGATGACCCATAGATAAGATGTGAAATACAGTGCTCAATTGTATCGTCTTGGATAACAAACTTCTTTCCATCGTATTTTCAAATAGAGATATGATGGTTCCTCCAATTGCCTCAAATTTTCTATTACTTATTAAATATTTCTTATATTCTTTTACATATTTGATATGTCGACATTCCTCAAAATATTTCCATCTAAGAATAGTTTTCTTTTCACCATTTACAAATTTCTTTTCATACACCTTTGATGCATGCTTTTGTATTGTATCTAGCTTCATCTGAATTTTCACTACCTTGTGAGTTTCCAACTACATGCATTACATCTAACTTTTGCGAAAACGTCATTCTCATTTGTAGGAGGTATTTCTTCAATAAATGGAAAACTTGAGACCCAATCTTCTTGGAATCGTCTCCCTTTGGTCCACTAGCCTTTTTTCCTTTCCTGTGAATGGATTGTGTCACATTCCAAGGAAAAATATTCAATATTTTCATCACCAAATTCTATTGAAATTGCATTTATCTCACCTTGATCACTTGAAGAACCTATTATTTCATCCATCATATGGATATCAAATGCATTTTCACAAGAGGTAACATCTCTCTCAGTAACATATTATTCAAAGGAGCTTGAAGCATGAAGACAATGTGCATTCTTGGATGGAGGATTTTGAAAGTATGATAATACATCCATTTTCCTTGAAGGTTTCTTCCCATGATTCACTTTTGACATCTCACTAAATATTCCACAAGTAAACTTTCAAATTGATCTAGAAACCTGCATCAATAGTTTCCAAGAGTTGAGAGTTACTAGATTTGTAAGTAACATTCAAAGTAAAATAAGTGTAATGTTCACAAAAACCATTAAGAATTTTTTTATTAAAATTTTATGCCAAGATAAAAAGAAAAAAGCAAATCATTATACGAAAAACAATAACATCATGATTCATCATCTATAAAACAAAGAACATCATTCAAATGTAAAATATATAAAAATTTCCATTAAATTAATTCATATCTCCAAATCACCTGATGATCACTCAAAATCTTTAAACAAAACAACAAA
>APFE031672862.1:0-20890 GCA_000404065.3 Pinus taeda | reverse complement strand
GTTCCTTTATTAATTACGGATTAACCACTTACAATTATTAATATGGGCTTTATTGACTCTTAACTATGACATGGTCCCATTACATAGATAAGGGGGTTAGGGTGGGACCCTAACATTCAAGGTGTGACGCACTTCCCTACTGGTCCTACCACTAGTCATGGGAGGTTCAATTTGTTCCTCCTCCTATTCTTCTTGATTTTTCTGCTAAGAACTTCCTGGATCTCCTACTACTAAAGAGACGCTAGTACTAGTCACTATACTTGAATCTTGTGATTGTCCCCCTACTTGTTCTACCTGTGGTCCCTGCTTCTTCTGGACTAATGGACCATATGTTGACTGATCTCCTACAGGCATATCTCGATATTTTCGAAAGCTTTGTCTCCCATGAATTTTACATCTTACCTCACTACAATATTCGTGCTACTAGGAATGTAGATTATGTATGCCTTTGAGGTCTCACTATATCCTACGAGATACCCCTTTTCTGCAGTATGATCCAACTTACTCCACTTCTCATCTGGAATGTGACAATAGGCCACACTTGCGAATATCCTAAAATAACTTACCTTAGGTTTCTTCCCGGTGAAGAGTCCCTGTAGCGTTTCCTTCCCCAAAGCTTTGTGAGGTTTCCCATTTTGAATGTACACCGTTGTGTTGCATGCTTCTACCCATATAAATCTAGGAAAATCCTAATCATACAACATGGCCTTTGTTTCCCTTACTATAGTTATATTCTTTCTTTCCTCTACTCCATTATGTTGTGAACTATAGGGAGTTGTCTGCTCTCTTTTTATATCTTCCTTTGCACAAAAATCTATGAAGTCTTTATCTGTGTATTCTCCACCATTATCTAAACGTAGTACCTTGATATTTTTCCTTGTCATGTTTTCTACAAGAGCCTTGAACTCTCAAAACCAATCAAAGACCTCATCCTTGGTATTTAAGAAGTAGATCCAGGTTTTTCTAGAATGGTCATCAATAAATGTGATGAAATGCTCACCACTACAAAAATATTTGGTGGACATAGGACCACAAATATCTGAGTGTATCAATCCCAGCATGACATTGGCTCTATTGTCACTTATGGGAAACATTTCTTTTACATAATTCCCAATTAAACATACTTGACATAGATCATCGTGCTCGATGCTGAGAGTTGGAACTCCTGTCACAGTCTCTCTGAGCATCCTAAGTGCTCCATGGTGCAAGTGTCCCATCCTCCTGTACCATAGTTCATTCAACTCCTTTCCACTATTTTTATCACTACCATAAGTTCCATTGGAGAATCTATCTGCAACATATATAGCATAATTCTTCGAGCTCCAATCTGTCTCACCTTCTTCAAGCTATGATGCTTGACATATACTTTCTTTAACACAAAGAATACATCGTACCCCTTGTCCTACAACTAGGATACTGAAATTAGGTTCATATCCAATCTTGGCACATGCATTACTTTATTGGCACTAGTGTTGATTCCTGCTTTCATCTGAAAATATATGGTGCCACTCCCTACTAGAGTACACAATTTTGTTTCCCATAGTGATCTGGAGGTCCATTTTCTCCCCTTGATAGCTCGAGAAATATTCCCTTAATCCAGTCATGTGATGTCGATTCTTACAGACACGCAAAATCATCTTCCAATCTAGAAGATAATTCTATGCTTCTTGAATCTCCATAATTTCTTGTGTTATTTTCCTTCCTATTGAGGCCTCGAAAATTGTTGCTTCAACACAGGGGGAAAACCACCCAGTCCGGACCTTAAGACAACTCCTTTTCTGTTTAAGTAGTGGCTCGGACTGGATTACATGGGACCAGTTTCCAAAAGAAAGGTAATTGAATGAGTGTGTAATGCTTCTAGTGAAGTGAAATAAATGGATTTGTAGTAATGAATTAAATGGAAAAATATATACATTAATCTAGTCTATAACCCAGGATTGTTTAACTTTTATCTAGATGCGATCTATAATGATTTTCCTTAGTAAATGAAAATATAGATTACTCAAACACCAATGGAAATGAAACAAATTCAAGATGATTAGTTTGATTAAATAGTTAATCAAAATAATGTGTAAACTCATATCGCATTTAGAATATCAAAGAAAATTTCTTAACATGTATAAAAATATCAATGGCAGCATGATTAGTAGTGAATACATGTAACATTGCTCTTTAAATATCAAGTAATAAGAAATTTGAAAAGATAAAATTACTATTTACTTGTGAACAAAACAAAGGTACAATGATAGAAATACCAGATGCACTTCGCTCAACTCATAAAAGAAATAACAACAATTTATTCCTTCTCACAAAGATGATTCCGAGAGTACAGTGGTAACTTCTCAGAATTCTTTATGAAAAATCGAAAAACAATGTTCCAGTTGTTCTATTTATAAAAGTATGAAAGTACAATAGTGCGAGCTTTCATAAGCCTTTCTTCATAAAATTCAGAACCTTTATTTCATACAACGAGTAAGCTTAAATAGTAGAAAACAATTGAATCTATTATGTAGAGCGTTGAGGGCATTTAAACAGATCCCTTCAACAATGCTTAAAGGAAAACATTTTTTTGGTGGAAATTTCTGAATGTGATTTGCTATCTTTATCACCTTTGTTTGTTCCATCAGATTATTTGGATGCTCGTCTTTCTGTTTGAGCTGAACTACTGCTTGTCGGCACAACTGTCCTCTTCTTTCATGAACCTAAACAAGAAAAACAGGAATCAGTAAGCTAGAAATAAATGAAACTGATAAGCAAGTTTTATTTGAAACAAATAACGTTTGCAGGAAATGAGGAAAAACGTAGAGTCATAATAAATTCTGAACACAACCATCATGGGGAGTCATGCGGAATGAGGTATGTGGTAAGACGAGTTGGACTTTTACAGTTTTATCACAAAATCGCAATCGCTTTTAGGCCGAGGGTTGAATTATCGTCATATTTCAAGCAAGGAGAATCCCTATTGAAATAGACAAAAATTCAAATAAGACCAAATCGTATTTAGAATGGGTAGAGCAGGAATGGCTTAATGTTCATGACTTTTTTGATTGCGTGGATGTGGGGATTAAATGAATTGCAGTGTATAATTCTATCGGGTTCGAGGCTTTATTGCATATCGCAATACACAGGATTATCGCAATCAGCATTTAGAGTTACAAACTATAAGAGGTGGCTGAAAGACTTGTGATTTTCGATATGTGGGATGACATCGGGGATGATGTCATGGTGACATCACTATGACATGGCAGATGATGTGGAATGGTGACATGGCGTGTCGTAGGTGACAAGTGACGTGGCAGATGATGTGGAACTGATGTCACTCCTAACATCATATCGCAATTGACAAGCGAGATCATATCGCAATCTCAATTCAAATGGCATGACTCTTGGAAGTTTGTGATTTCATAGATGCGATATTTAATTTAAATGTGTTTTATAATCACAACTGGTCCGGCTATATCGCATATCTCAATCAGGAAGGGGCAAAGTGCTTGGTATAATGAAATTTGTGATGGCCTGTGGATGTAGGATTTTATAGATTGCAATTGATTTTCCTGTCGGGTTCAGTCTAATCGCAATAGGCAGGAGGCAGGACTTAAGCTTTTGTGGTTTATTGTGATCGCTGCAGACACGGGGAATGTATGAATTGTTTTAATTATCCCGTTGAGTCTGGGCTTCATCGCAAACGCATTCGGTTGGCCTAATCGCAATCACAATTCGACTAAGGTAATGGGGCATGGACTTAAGCCTTTTTAACTCCTACAATAGTCACAGATGCAGGGAATTATGAATTGAGATGTATATGTTACGTCGAGTCTGGTCTAATCGCAATCGCAATTATGGAGTAGAGCGTGGAAGTCTTTGCCTTTAGGAACTTTTATTATGTGATACAAGGTATAGCGAGTGTCGAAGTTTGTGAGGATTTCAACCTTAGGGGATTAAAACTCTGATTTATTTTGTTTTTTTAATTAAATAACCCATTTTATTTATTACTTAAGGTTTTTTAAAGACTAAGTTTAAGTCTTGGTTTTGGGGGCTATTTAATTTGGTTTTTTAGGGTAATCAAGGTTTAGTACTTGGGTTTTAATTAAAAAACCTAAGTATTAAACTTTGATTATAATTTTTTTCTAAAATTGAAGGGTCCCTATTTTAATATAATAAATTTCATAGGAAATTTATAATATATTAAAATGGGGGGATGTTGAATAGTACAACAATTAACGATTCACTAGAAGAACCCGTTATCTCTGATAAATGAAATTTTCCAAAAATTCAATAAAAATAATTTAAGAAGTGAAAACTACTTTTCGAAACATTTAGATAAATAAGATTACTCTCACTGTAAAGATTACTCTCACTGTAAAGCTCATTAAATTTCAATCTCTTTTAAAAACCTTTTGTGAATGAAAAACACTTATTTACTTATATCAGTCAATATTCAGTTTATAAAAATAAAGTAGGGAGTCTTTTACGACTTGGCTTAAAATGTACTTGTTCATCATAGGTAGATCCACTGCTTCTAGCAGGAATTCATAGCCTCAACAGGGTTAACTTTTAACCAACAACAATCCATTGTCCCATCCATTTAATAGTGCAATAATTAGAAGTAATTTTTTTTTGTGATGCTAAATCCATTGTCCTAGTTTGATGGCCAGATAACGACAATGCCATTCACCGGTAATAATTAAAACTAAACAAGTTAGCTCGTGATGAGGCCCCTTGTCTTACAATTAAAAATCATAAGCCATTACCCTAATTTGGTGTTTAGTGTGTTAATATTAGTTTAATTGGTTCCCTATGAACATTGTAAGTAGGCTCGTGATGACACCTCTTATCTTTTTAGATTTATTATATTTTAGAATTACACTCTAAAAAATATATTTTTGATGGATGGGGAGGATCATTGGCTCCTTAAGATTTTTCGATGACCAATTTAAGTTGAAAGTGTTTAAGTTGTAACACGGTCTTTACTTCTTAAGGATACCCTTTTTTGGTTGAAATTAAAGTAAAAGGATATAATTTTTTGAGGTTTTTTTTTAATAATTTACAACTTAATGGAAAATATTCTCAAAATTCTATAATTTTTTGTCTAATTTTCAAATAAATTGTAGCGAGATGTACAATGGGAGTGATTTTTTACAAATTTTATTCTTTATTATATTTTTTTTAAGAAATTAAGAAAATAATTTCTTTAAGATGAGCCCATTTACAAGAAGAGAATCTCTCTTTCCTGACAAATCTTGAAGTATAAATGTAAATGGGATTATCTGTTCAACAATCTGAAATGGACCAAGCCATAATTTTGTAAATTTGGTATGTTTCCTTTTTTCTTCATATGCTTTGTCCCACTTGAGAACTGGATCTCCAACTTGGAAGGATCTTTGTGTCACTGAACTTGCATCAAAAAAAGCTTTTACCATCTATTGATGTTTGGTGTGTTGAGTTTAGCATTTTCCCTTTCTTCTTCTAGTTTTAAGATTTGTGAATTTCTTAATTGCAAAGAAGAAGAAGGTGTTTTTTCAATAAATTGAACTATGGCTAATGAAGAGCTAAATGTGATGGAATAATGTCTTCCTTCCCATAGACTAGGTTAAATGGAGAAGTGCTTATAAAGGCCTTTTGAGTTATCCTATCAGCCCATAGAGCAAATATTAAATATTTATGCCAGTTTCTTTGATTTTGATCTACAGTTCTTTTGATTATGCTAAGGATATTTTTATTAGTGGATTCTGCCAAACCCTTTCCCTGGGGATAGTAATTAGCAGAATATTTGAGTTTAAAAAATCTCCTAATTGCAAATTCAATCATACTAGTACCCGAAAGATAAGATGCATTATCAAATATAAGTGTAGAAGGCAAGTCAAATCTTGTAATGATAAATTGATCAATAAATTCAATAGCAGATTCAGAATTGACTACCTTTAGCGGAATTGCTTCCACCCACTTAGTGAAGTATTTTGTAACAGTGAGAATATATCTATGATGTTTAGAAAAATGAGGAATGATCTCACCTGTGATATCCAGTCCCCATTGTTCGAAAGGTTGTTCGATGTTGACGGGATGCAAAGGCAATGTTGGTTTCCTTTGTCTTCCAAAAGCAGTTTGGCATGTTTTGCATTTCCTGCATATGCGTGGGTATATTTGAAGAGAGTGGACCAACAGTATCTAACATGTAAGATTTTGTGTTTTTTAGTATCTCCTCCATAGAGTCCACCTGTTGGTCCATCGTGAAGCTCCTGCAAAATTATTTGTGCTTCATACTTTTTTAAGAATCTTAACAATATGGAATCATAGTTTCTCCTAAATAACATGTTATCAACAATCTCATAATGACTTTATTTTAATCGTAAAGCTCTTTTTCTTCTATAATTGAGTTGAGGAGCATATCCATTTTTTAAATAAAAAATTAAATCAACATATTGGGAATCAGCATCAATTACACTTACCTGAGCAGAAATGTATCCATTGTTACCTGTGTCCCCTTTGGCTGGTATGTTGGATACTCCTATAAGCAACTTGCAGAAACCTTACTCTCTAACAATTTTGGCTAGTTTTATTTCAATATCATATTCCTACAGAGTTGTTACCCAATTTTCTCTCTTTTCTCCTAATTCTTTCTGCATTAGTAATTGCCTCAATGTTGGCCCAAATGAGACTATTACTTTCATGTGTGTTTTTAAAAGAAAATGTCTAAAATGATTTATAGATTTATATACAGCAAATGCCTGTTTTTCTACTTTTGAATAATTCAATTCAGCACCCTGAAAATTTGAACTGAAAAAAGATATGGGTGCTTTGATTTTCTGATTATTTATTTGTGTCAAAATAGTGGCATAAGACGTTCAAGAAGAAAATGTATATAAGATGAAACAATATGAGAAATTCAGAGTATTTAAAGAAGGAGCTTCGATAATTTCCTGTTTGATTAAATCGAATGCTTTCTTTTCATGATGACCCCATTCAAAAACTGCGTTTTTATTAATCATTGGTTGTAACGGAAAAATAATTTGTTAGAAATCAGGGACAAACCTTTTGAAAAAAATTATTTGTCTAAAAAATAATTGCATGCTTTTTTTGTTATATGGTGGAGAAATTTCTAAAATGTCTTTTATTCTATCAGGGCCAATGTAAATTCCATTTTTTGGCCAATGAATCCTAAATTTTTCCTTCACTAAGAGCGAGAAAAAAAAAAAAACCAAAACAAAACAAACAAAACACAACAAAAACAAAACAAAACAAAAAACAAAAACAAAAAACAAAAAAACAAACAAACAAAAAATAAAACAAACAAACAAACAAACAAACAAACAAAACAAACAAACAAACAAAACAAAACAAAACAAAACAAACGAAAAACAAAAACAAAACAAACAAAAAACAAAAAACAAAAACAACAACAAAAAACAAACAAACAAAACACTTTTTCGAATTTAATGAAAAACCATATTTTCTACAGCGTTCAAAATTTTGTTTTAAGTCCTGCAAATGACTATTTTTGTTCTTTTAATAAACAGTAATGTCATCCAGATAAACAACAACCATTTTATTTAATATACCTTTGAAAGATATATCCATGGCTCGTTGGAATGTGGCCCCTGCATTTATTAAACCAAATGGCATTTTTTGGTAGGTATAAGTTCCCCATTTGGTTTTGAAAGTAGTCTTTAGCCTATCATTTGGGTGGACCATAATTTGATTATATCCATAGAAACCATCAAGGAATGACATAAGTTTAGAACCAACAACTGATTGTAGTTTTTTTTCCATAGTGGGTAGTGGGAAATTATCCTTTTGACTGGCCTTATTAAGATTCCTAAATCTATACAAATATGGATATCAACGTTTTCTTCCTAACAAGTACCAAGTTGGAAACCCATCTTGAATGCCTAACAAGAAAATGATTTTAGCCTTAAGGAGTTTATTCAATTTTGTTTTGATTTTATTTTCTAAGTTCGAATGAATTTTCCTTAATTTTTGTTAGACAGGTTTATCATTGTATGTCATCAGAATTGTATGTTGAATGATGGAAGTGTCAAATGTTTTGAGACCTTCGTAACTCCAAGCAAAGACATCCTTATATTTCTTTAGAAAATGAATGAAGGATAATCTTTCTTCAAAAGAGAGACCAAGTCCTAAATTCATGTTCTGAGGCTTAAGATTTGTCCCAAGGTTTATTAATTAAATCATAGAGATCCTCAAGTTTAACTACAGATTTGAGTAGGGGATTATCCTCAATTTTCTATTTTAATTTATTGTCATGTTCATCTTCATCAATTATTTGGTCATTGTATGATTTTTCAGAAGTTAAGAATCTTAAAATGTCTTCATCATCATTAAATACCCGCCCATTGGTGATATTATCAGGAATGGATGGCCTAAATATTAATTCTACAGAAAAACTATTGAGACTGTAATCTTCGGATGGGATCAGTTTTGATGCAACGTTAGCAAGAAGGTCAGTGTTGGCATTTTGAATCCTATGAATAGTAGAAATATTAAACGCTAAAAAATGTGAAGTGAGAGACTAAACCAAAGACTGAGAATGCTTCAAGTGTGTAGAGATACAATGCATCATGTTTCTTACTTGTTTAATTACAATTTCTGAATCTCCATAAGCTTGAAGGTATTTAACGTCAAGGCTAATTTCTTTATACACACCTTGGACTAATGCTTCATATTCTGCAATATTATTTGTGCATTCGAATTCCAATCTGCAAGTCAGCATTGTCTTCACACCTTCAGGATTAATCAATATGCAACCTGCTCCCACACCATCGCTTGATTTCGACCCATCAAAATACAATGTCTAGAATAAAGAATTAACTAATAATTTTTCTAGCATATTCACACATCTAGAAAATTATGTCTGTGAAATTTTTTTGACTTGAGAAGTTATAGAATTTCTCAAAAATGGTGACGTTCGTGCTTTAAAATTCTCAAAAAATGATTCAGGAGAGTAGTTTCGAAAAATGTTGTTATTAAATGATACCACCTCATTTTCACCTTCCAAATCTGTTACTGAATGTTTCATATATTTTTCTCGTTTGATTCTGATTTGATTCAACTTTCCATTAAATGGGAGCCATAAGTGATACCAATCAATGGCAAAATAACCATGTAGTTTTTATGACCAATCTCTACTAAGAATTAAACCATAGAAATTTTGGATATCAGCAACAAGTATATCAATTATTTGGAAAACTTCAGAATTCGAAGATAATCTAATAAGAATTGAATTCATTTCTCACATGACTTTAAATTTTTTCCTATCGAGTTGCACAATGTGAACTGGAGTTTTCTGGGGTGACATGTTTAATTTCAGACAAACTGAATACGACATGATATTCGAACATGCCCCTGAATCTACCAAGCAATTATGTGCATTTTTATTAAATATTTCAAAATTCAAAAGAAAATGAGGATTATGTGAGCTAGACTTGTTACCTATCATAATAGAATCAGAGGAATTGAATAATGGATGGCTAGGAGGTTTACCCATTCCGTTAGAATCTTTAGATACCACAGTAGTAGGAAGAGGAGAAGCAAGTACTGCATTCAATTCTTTTAGTAAAAATTTATGTTGTTGTTTCAGTTTAGTGAGTTCATGAAGGGAAACGTTTTCTTTTATTTTCTTCATATCCTCAACTATATTATACTCAATAGTATCTTAAACTACTAAGGTTCAGGGTGAATATGGAGAATTGGATGAAGATGGAATTACTTGGGGAGAAGTAGAAGTGGATTTTTTATCAAGAACTTTATACTTAGCAGTGGAAGTTGAAGGTTTCTGTTTTTGAAATGGTTGTATAGGATCAACTAGACTTTTGCTTATTGTGCTAATAGGTAATGCTTCATATTCATTTTCACTATCAGAAATAGGAATAATAAAATCCCACATTCCATTTAACTCATCTATTTGTTAATCTTTGGATTCAACAACAGAAAATGTTTCTTCTTCCTTATCTTCATCATCAATTTCTGCATTAGAGATCGTGTTTGGAGGTTGTAGATTAGGTCGCTAATTTCCTCTGAATGGTCTAAAAGGTTTTTTGGAAGAGGATTCATCTACTTTTTTTTTCATATCTACCATCTCGTTAGATAAAGTTTTAAGGACTTGTTGTAAGCCTTCAATATCAAAGGGATCTTTAGGTGATTTCTTTTTAGCTTCATCCTTAAATTTAACTCTTTTTTATTTTTTTGTCTTCCTGGTATTTTTTCTTTTCTAATGCATTTATCCCTTTCTCTACAAACACAACTTCTTTCATGTTATCTACCAAGGTATTTTTATTAGCTCTATCTACAAAAATTCCTATGTTAGAAGGAAAAGATGAAATATACCATTCAATTTGTACATCGACACTAGGTCTAGAAGTAGTTGAGATTTTATTTAACAATTTGTTAAATATGGAATTGAAATATTTTATCTTTTTGACTGAATTCATTTTTAAATTGGAAAGGTCATTGATAAGAGATGTGGTTGAGTTCTCATCACTAAATTTAGTCAAAATTAGTTCTTCAAAAATATCCCAGCTAGTGATAGAATTGGCTGGTAATGAAAAGTAAAAAGACGTTGTTGATCATGTAAGAGTGTACGAGAATAATCTAACAACAATTCCTTCTTCATCTACCTCATTGAGATTGATGGCTAACATATAATTATGAAGGTGCTCTTCAGCAGGTAACTCATCATCATGATTGAATTTGGGAAGCCATCTTTCAGGATGTTTTGGTAGAGGATGAAGTGGTGTTGGCATTTGAATAGCTCCTGGATTGGACCATGGTCTAGTTTCCATTGTAACAGTTGGGGAGGTGGATGTGATGAAATAAGAACTGGTAGTTGTGATAGTACTGCTTGAGGTAGCACTAGTTGTTTTTGTAGAGGAAATGGAAATAGATGAAGTGAACGGTAGAGAGAAAGGAAATGAAAAAGGAATAAATGGAGATGTCGGTGAATGAGAGAATGAGGTAATGTCACTAGTAGATGTTTGGGAATCTGATGTAGTAGTTTTCATTCACTAGTATTGAAGTGGAAATTCAAATGGCGAGATGCCACGTTTTTCACTTTGGGACCAAGTTAAAACACCAATTCCTTGAAAATAAGAAGTTATTCTTCCTTCATAATCTTTGGATGATTCAGGCTTTTCTGTTGAAATGGAGACATCTTCCAATTTCTTTATCAAAGCTGTAATTTTTAGTGATTTTAGAGTATAATCGGCAGGGATTACCTCGGGAAGTATTCTAGGATACTTGGGAGGTGATTGTACAACTCTTGATCTAAAAGTAGGATATTCTGGACGAGATTTGGAAGTTGTATGAGATTTGGAGGAAGAATGACTCTTGGAATGGCCTTTTATTTTGGGACTGGACTTACTTTCCATTCATAGTTTTCATGCCCTCCTTCTAGTGCCAAAAAGTGTTGAGACCTCGAAAATCACTACTTCAACACAAGGGGGAAACCACTTGGTTCGGACCCTAAGATAACTCCTTTTTCGTTTAAGTAGTGACTTAGACTGGATTGTATGGGACCAATTTCCCAATGAAAGGTGATTGAATGAGTGTCTAATGCTTATAATGAAGTGAAATAGATGGATTTTCAATAATGAATTAAATGGAAAAATATATACATTAATCTACTCTATAACTCGGGATTGTTTAACTTTTATCTAGATGTGATCTAAATGATTTTCCTTAGTAAATGACAATATAGATTGCTCAAACACCAATGGAAATGAAACTATTTCAAGATGATTGGTTTGATTAAATAGTTAATCAAAATAATGTGTAAACTCATATCACATTTAGAATATCAAAGAAAAATTCTTAACATGTATAAAAATATCAATGGCGGCATGATCAATAATGAATACATGTAACATTGTTCTTTAAATATCAAGTAATAAGCAATCTGAAAAGATAAATTACTATTTACTTATGAACAAAAAAGAGGTACAATGATAGAAATACCAAATACACTTTGCTCAGCTCATAAAAGAAATAGCAACAGTTTAGTCCTTCTCACAAAGATGATTCCAAGAGTACAGTAGTGAAACTTCTCAAAATTATTTATGAAAAATTGAAAAACAATGTTCCAGTCATTCTATTGAGAAATTTATGAAAGTAAAATAGTGCAATATTTCATAAGCCTTTCTTCATAAAATTTAGGACCTTTGTTTCATACAACGAGTCAGCTTAAATATCAGAAAACAACTGAATCTATTGTGCAGAGCATTGAGGGCATTTAAACAAATCCCTTCAACAACACTTAAAGGAAAACAGTTGTTTGGTGGAAATTTTTGAATGTGATTTGATGTCTTTATCAGATTGGTTTGTTCCATCGGATTATATGGATGCTTGTCTGTCCGTTTGAGCTAAACTATTTCTTTTCAGCACATCTATCTTCTTCTGTCATGAACCTAAACAAGAAAAACAGGAATTGATAAGCTAGAAATAAATGAAACTGATAAGCAAGTTTTATTTGAAACAAATCACTTTTGTAGGAAATCAAGAAAAATGTACAGTTGTAATAAATTCCGAACACAACCATCATGGAGAGTCATGCAAAGTGAGCTCTGTGGTAAGACAAGTTGGACTTTTATGGTTTTATCGCAAAAATCGCAATTTCTTTTAGACCGAGGGTTGAATTATCATCATATTTCAAGCAAGAAGAATCCTGATTGAAATAGACGAAAATTCAAATAAGACCAAATTGCAATCAGAATGGGCAGAGGAGGAATGGATTAAGGCCTGTGACTTTTGCGATTGCATGGACATGGGAATTCATGGATTGGAGTGAATAATCCCAATGGATCCGAGGCTTTATTGCAGTCGCAATCGGCATGATGCAAGACCTCTTGGTAACTGTGATAGCTCCATATGCAGGGTTTTATGGTATGGATTTTATAATCCTGTCGGGTTCGGGCTTAATCACATATCGCAATCGGGATACGGCAGGAGGCAGTGATACGATGATCCTTTGTTATTTTTGATAGCCGCGGACGTGAGGATTAAATGAATTGCAGTGTATAATTCTAGTGGGTTCGAGGCTTTATCGCATATCGCAATACACAGGATTATCGCAATTGGTGTTCGCAGTTGTAGACTATAAGAGGTGGCTGAAATACTTGTGATTTATGATATACAGGATGACGTCGGGGATGACATCATAGTGACGTCACTATGAGGTGACAAATGAAATGGAATGATGATGTGGCACTTCACAGGCGACAAGTGACATGGCAGATGACGTGGAACTGATGTCACTCATGACGTCATATCACAATCAAAAATCAAGATCATATCGCAATTGTAATTCAAATGAGGCATGGCTCTTGAAATTTTTCAATTGCACGAATTCAATATTTAATTTAAACACATTTTATAATCACTGTGAGTCCAGCTATATTGCATATCGCAATTGGGAAGGGGCAGAGTGCTTGGTCTAATGAAATTTGTGACGACCTGTGAATGCGAGATTTTATAGATTGTAGTTGAATTTCCCATCAGGTTCGGTGTAATCACAATAGGCAGGAGGCGAGACTTAATCTTTTATGGTTTATTACAATAGTCGTGGACACAAGGAATGTATGAATTGTTTTAATTATCCCATCGAGTCCGAGCTTCGTCGCAATCACATTTGGTTGGCCTAATCGCAATCGAAATTCGGCTAAGGTAATGGTGGTATGGACTTAAGCCTTTTCAACTTCTGCGATAGTCATAGACACAGGGAATTATGAATTGAGAAGTATATTTTCCCATTGGTTTTGGTCTAATCACAATCACAATTATGGAGTAGAGTGGGGAAGTCTTTGCCTTTAGGAACTTTTATTATTTGTGATGCGGGGTATAGCAGAGTGTTGGAGTTTGTGAGGATTTCAACCTTAGGGGGTCAAAAACTCCAATTTATTTTGTTTTTTAATTAACTAACCCATTTTATTTATTACTTAAGGTTTTTTAAATCCTAAGTATAAGTCTTGGTTCTGGGGATTATTTAATTTGGGTTTTTAGGATAATCAAGGTTTAATACTTGGATTTTAATAAAACAACCTAAGTATTAAACTTTGATTATAAGGTTTTTCTCAAATTGAAGGGTCCCTATTTTAATATAATAAATTTCATAGGAAATTTATAATATATTAAAATGGGGGGATGTTGAATAGTACAACACTTCCCAACACTAAATTTGCAGCTGCAAAATACACGTCCCGCTATGCGTGGAAACTGTTGCGTTGCTCCCTTTGCTTCTAAAAATTATTAATCCGGAAAATTTTATTCTCTTTTGACTCACTCAGAGAATTAATTTTCCACAAAAAAATTCCCACCTGGCCAATGGACTACGCAACCTCTCTAGGGTTTGGAACTGATGCCTACACAATGCTTTCGAAATCCTTCTTCTGTTCGCAACAGAGCTCTTCCTGCTTTATCTGTGCTCTAATACCATGTGAAAATTTGTTGTCTTGAATTTCACTGCAACAACTGATATTATTTCTTCTATTTTTTAATTTGACTAAACAAATTATTTACAGTTTTCTACGGCAAATATCGAAACATATACACTACAGCCTACACAAATGAAATTCTGTAGAAAATAAATGCAAGCACACACATAACCATAATGACACAGTTATTTTTGTCAATCATCCAACCAATGTGGGAAAATCGGCGCAGCAGATGAGGGTTTCTTTTATTAATATTTAACAATAATTTTTGTACAAGATACTGATAGCAAAAATAGAGGAAGAATCTCTAAGAGAAATTTACTGATGAATTTCTCACACTCCACAGCATTTTCTAACCCCGAAGAGGACCTTCTGCCCTTCCATTGTTCTCATTGTGTCACCCTCTGCGCAGTGATTGTGTAGGCCCTGATTCACTCCTCTAAACTGATGAAATGTGTCCCTCCTCTCCACTATCCCTTCCAGATTTGTCCTGCACTCTCATACTATTGTTGATGTCCTCTCTCTCCCACCTACGACTCACTCTCCAACTCGATTTTCTCTTGCCAAACTTTAGCCACTAAGAAAATCGATCTACTTGAGAAACTAAGTATCTTCCCTAGTGTGTTCTCCATCTACCCATCGACTTCTTCTTATTATGTTATGTTGGAGCACCAATGACCAAGATTAAAACATAATCGATGACCCAAATTGATTCCCTGTCTATTTGTGTGAGTTTCTAAATGATTCTCACCACATCTCAATTGATAATGATTAATTAACCATATTCCCTAAATTTAGAGTTAGGAAATAATTAAAAAAATGGTTAATAACCTAATTGAGACACTTATGGGTGGAATTTCCATAAATGATTTCAGGGTTTTGGAGAACTCATTAATTCTAGCCTCTCCACAAAGTTTTGTGGCTAGAACAAATCCGATGCTACAAAAACTAACATTGTCATCTATAGGATTATAGGTAACAACAACATTTCTATTACAATTTTTTGCAAACTAAATGAAGAAAAGGTCTTGTACGGGTATCCTCTTGTAGGTCATCCGAAATGAATCTGACAACACACCATTGAATTCTAGGTTGTGAAAACTCACAACATATTAAAGAGGTTCGAAATCGACAGTCTAGCCAAGATATTCTCCCACAAATGATATGGAATATCAGTTGCCTGTATTTTTCTCCTTCACAGCAAAAACCAATCTAAAAAGCAATCCAAAAGCCTCTTTCTCCCTTAAAAACTTCACAAGTCATAATCCATAGAAATAATTAATAGAATATAACACTAGAAGACAAATATCAAATAGCTCTACCAATGGCTATGGGAAAACCTGAAAGCACAAAAAATTAACCCAACACAAGGGTTCATAAATACCTTGCCAGTAGTATTAATCACCTTGCCTCAAACAAGAGCGCATTCAACAAAGGACTGAAGAAAATACACACCCACACTGTAGAATTCACACACCCTCACTATAGAATTTACATACGCACAACTTACACACCCACAACTCAATAATGGGGACTGTAGAATTGATGCAGGTAAATCCCCCCACGAATTCAACCCTACCCTCGATTTCCTAGAATGGTAGAGGGTGATTGCAACCAAATATGACCTGCAAACCAGGAAATCGGGGCGATTGCAACCAAATACGACCTACAAACCAAGAAATCAGGGTGACTGAAAGAATATCCAACCTCCAAACTAGATGAATCAAGCCTTTGGACTATTTATTAGGCTTATTTTTTATGGCTAAAATGTAATAATTATTTATTTTTTAAATATTTTTTGGGATAACAATAGAAAAGGTGTGTAATATAAAAATTCGCCCCTAAAATGTTCTATGTTGATCATAGAGTTGTTGTGGGTTATCCATAGGTATAAAGCTTTAAGCCTAGCTACTCAATTTGTGTTGGTTAATTTTATGTTTAAAGCATTTAGTTTTGTTGTGTATGTTTGGGTGGAGTGGTTGTCTAGCAAGGTACTTTCATCGCCTACCTTTTCTATCTACATTAGGTAAGGTGGGAAGTCTAGTTGTTTGTAGGTAGGTGATGAAGCCTAATCATGGACACTTGAGTGTTTCAAGCATTCTGGATTACGACTGTCTACAGGTTCAGTGTTTTTGGGAAGGGAGAAGCTTGGTTGGATAGCTATTAGTGTGGCCTTAGAAGCTCTGAAATTCTGCACACACCAGGTCAAGGTTTTGTCAACCCTCTTGGGGAGGTTGGTGGGTGTATTCATCACAAGAGTCAGACTGGGTAGTGGCAAAGCGACTATTGTATTTCAATTTTTTGTGGTTTTTGTGGTGGCTTGCGAGGGCCTACCTAGTGAGAGGCGTTTTCATTTGGGAACGAGGAAGTCTATGGCCCCAAGCATGAATAAGAGGCATCCCAAGCTATTAAGTTGAACTAGCGGGTACAACAAAGACATTTCCATTCTTTGGAGAGAAGTTATGAGGTGGGCACTCAATATGGCTCCTTAGTGAGGTTGGGAGAGAAGAGGAATAGAGGTGAGGGGTTTTTGGGTGCGGCAATAGAAAAATGAGCAGGGTCATGGAGAACGTGTGGACCCACCACCCTCTCATTCTTTTCCCTCAACAGTGTACGCCTCCTTATCGAAAGACAATGCTAGTATCCTTCGAGAATCGAACAATCGAGCCTAGTAGGATGATCACGATGACATCATAGATTTCATGAGTCACGGTCATAGATTGGTCAGTCTCTGGAGAGGGTAGTGACACATCCAAGAGAAGCTTGACTGTATGGAAACTAGATTGGCTCACATGGAGGGGCATGTTCTCTGTGAATTTAAACCTTTGTAATCATCTGGCTCGGGTCCAAACCATCCTTTACAACGGTAAATTCTGAAGATTTCTGGTGATAATTTGTTGTCTCTTGGTCTTATGGGTCTTTTTGGCACTTTTTGTCTGTAATGATATGCATCTATTGAATTCTAAATCTAGTAAGAGTGAGGCCAATAGGTTTTTGAAAAAAATTATGGGGAGATGTAATCTTCTAAATTAATAAAAAACCATTGATTTACTAAATAAATAAATAATCAAATTACACATAAATAAAATTACTATAAATACTATATTTCTATAAAAATATTATTACATTGTAATTATTCCATCCTAGATCCATCTTAACTCTAGATCCTAGAGGGATCAATCAAATCTCTTTTCGCTATAAAAGAGGTTTGCATATCAAGAGATTTGATCCTTTTGGGCTCTTGGTAGATCCAGAGTTAAGATAGATCTAGGTTGGTTTAATTTCTCCCTTTAAATAGGATATGGGCTCTTAGTAGATCTTGAGTTAAGATAGATCTAGGTTGGTTTAATTTCTACCTTTAAATATGATATGAGCTCTTGGTAAATCCAGAGTTAAGATAGATCTAGGTTGGTTTAATTTCTCCCTTTAAATAGGATATATTCCACATGAATCATGGGCGAATACCATAGATTCTCAATACCACAAATCAATACCGTGGGTCACTTTTATTTTTAATATTATTTTATTTTAACATGGTTATTTTTATTTTGTTCTTTTTATTTTTATTTTTGACCAAGCTAAAATGTTACATTATATTACATTAATCTTTTTATTTAATTTAAATTTTTTATTTTTATTTTTATGTAATTTGCTTTCAATGTTAATTACATTACAATGTCTCTACATATTGAAAATACCATATTGAACAAAAGCACTTCACTTTTCACCTATATTAATAACTGTTAAAATTATATATATTATTATAAAATTTAATGAAACTACTTTATTTATTTTAATATTTAATGATAAGTCTTTTTTTATTAAATTTAAAATCAATCTATATTAAAATTATGTTTTTTCAACTGTGTTCATTAGTTTCAAAATATTAATAATAAAATAATAAATGTTTTGTTTTGAAAATGAGACTTCAAAAACTTAATGTGATGGTACAAAAATCTCATATCAAAAATAATGTGAGAGAAGCTTAAACTCGGAAAAACCTAACCACTTAAAAACTATACCCTTTTTTTACCAATATTACAACTATCGCGCTCGGATGCTTTCTATAAAAATATTCATTGTGGAAAAGTTGCAATTAAATCAACTATGCCATCTTTCTTGCTAGAATATAGCAACTTTGTATTTGGTATTCACTCACACTAAATATTTTGCTCAGCGCATCAAATGGTCGGGCATCAGAGATGGAATTTGCTGGGCATTTTGTTGGTCATAAGCCATCCAAATATTTTTGGGAAAATGTCATTAAGCCGTAATGCGTTCCCCTTTGAAATCAACTCTCCGAACTGTGACTCTGTGCGATTGTGCACCCTCTATTCTTTAGGTTAGACGATAGAACTATTTTATACAGTCATAATGCATATCCAGGGGATATGGGGAGTTGGGACACTGTGCGATTGTGCACCCTCCCTTCTTTATGTTGGACGATAGAACTATTTTATAGCATCAGATTGATAACTCCATTACGCATATCCAGGGGATACGGGGCATATCCATGCGGTTTTAACTCCCAACATATCCATGAGATTATTAATTATTTTATACCGTCAGGTTATTAACTCCATTACGCATATCCATGCAGTTATTAACTCCCGGCATATCAAGCAGCTATAACAGTAAAGAAACCACATAATAAGTAAAGGAGGAGGGTTTCAGTAGATCAACCATGGCGGTGATAGAGGAAGACTTTGTAAGCGACCTACTAATAACTACGAAGGCTCCTTTTACTGTGTATCGAACAAAGGCTCCATTTTTGCAAGGATTATCGTTAGATTGGCTCAAAAATCACTCTAATTGGTTGTGATCAGTAATGGCTCAGCTACTGATTCATGGAACTCTCCATGTAACTATCTTCGAGGCGGATTCACTGAGTGATCCTGGTTGAGTAACGGGAGGAGCTCCCAAGTTCTTCGGAAAGGTAAAAAATGGGGTAATTTTAGTTCTACGATATAGAACGATTGAATCCTTTGCGATTCATTTTGTGTTTTGGTCTTTTTTTTATTATTGTTTGTGTCTGTGGTTACCGTTCATTCAAGGTATTGAAGAGACTGTGGGTTGAACTCAGATCATCCTTGACGAACCCAAAAACCCACGATGGTATGATTCCTTTCACATTTACTGTGCTAACAAGGGACTGTTGAATCTCAACTGCACTTTAAATACTTAGATGCTTTTATTTTATTCCATCCTCATTCTGATGAAGATATTTGGCAATGGCAATGGCAGATCAGGACAAGCCAGAGACTCCATCTAATAAGCTTTGCATGTTTCCCAAGACACAGCAATACAAAATCCATTCGTTCTGTCCTCATTGAACAGTGTTTAGGCAGACCAGAGAGTTAAAAAAATTTGAACTGTAATTCCTACATTTGCCTACGTCCCAAAAACACAGTGAAGCTCTTCATGCAATCCGAATTCTGCCTTCAGCCTCCTGGTGATAGCCCTACTCGGAGATCCCTGTTCGATTCTCTTATAGCTGGGGGCATTCCTGTGTTGTTCAATCCCTTTACAGCATATTATAAGTATCTATGGCATCTTCCTGCTAATGAGAGCTCCTATTCAGTTTACATAGCAGAAGAGACTGTTTGAAGAAAATAATATAAATGTGATAGAGGCTCTTCAGAAAATCCTAGAGGAACAGAGGAAGGAAATGAGAAAGATCATATTCTAGAAAATTATGCCTGCTCTGGTCTATGGTGACACAGATTCAATATTTAAGGTTTTCCAGGATGCATTTATGATTCTTTGAATAATATTCTCTCGAAAACAACTAATCCCTCCAAGGATGAAGCCATTTGAATCCATGATGCATTCCATTATGGAGGGGACAATGCATCTGAGTTGAGTACAAGTTTTGAACTTTACAGACAACTAAGCTCTTGTAAAAAAATATTTTGAACTGAGGATACATGAACAATCAGACGTTCATGGTTTTTGTAATGGCAAATAAAGGCATTGAAATGGGTCAGGAAATTGTTATAGGCACTATCTCCACGATTCATAGGGAAAAAACTGAAGTGGAGTTTGTGTTAGATTTAATTTATGGGTTTTCCTAATTACTTTAAACCCTAACCAAGATCTACTCCTTTGTAAGAAATTGAAAACAATGCACAGCGGAACTTATAAGAAATTGAAAATAATGCACAGCGGAACTTACTTTCCATCTTCTGAAGCTCTTGGTCTTGACTTGAGTTGTTGGCTCTTGAATCCTTCCAAGAGCTTGCAATCCTTTTCTCTGGCTATCCTTGATAGAGTATCAAGTCTTCAATGGAGCAGACTATTTTCTGAGTGATTACAAGCCTTGGAGACTCAGCCCTTTTATAGCAGTCCCAATCCTATGGCAGCCGAAATTTGGCTGTCAATTGACAGCTAAGTTTCAGCCCCAATCCTAGGGCAGCCGAAATTTGGCTGTCAATTGACAGCTAAATTTCAGCCCC
>APFE031672857.1:7052-21898 GCA_000404065.3 Pinus taeda | reverse complement strand
ATACTAATCATTATAATTATTTAATTCATGTTATTGCTATATTAATAATTTTAATTCATGTTAATACTATATTAATAATTTTAATTCATGTTATTACTATCTTAGTAATTTTAATTCATGTTATTTGATGGGTCGCAGCCCACGCTGGCGGGCTTTAACACTTTTATACCTCCACCTGTATGTATACGTGTCTGTCTGCACAGTTTATATTTCTCCCGCGCTTGTCTTCGGTAGCTGAGGAATTTATTGTTCGCAGTTATGGCTCCGTCCTTGCCTCGGTGTTGGTAGATAAACTAACCCTAACTCTGCCTTCGCGATACTTCGGTCATTTGTCGTTGCTCCTGGAGGGTTTCTGGAGCTCTGCGAAATGCTCTGGTCTGTGGATTTGTTTACTTCCTCTGTTCCTGTACGCGTCTCCAACTATCCACTGTGGCCCTGGGTAAGTTCTGCTTGTCTTCTGTTCAGCTAGTAAGAAGGTTAGGCATATACGTTCTGATACAGTCTTGTTTTATTGGAATTCAACCGGTGGTTTCGGTCCTGGTTCTGGTCTAATGTCTGTTCATTCTCTATGTATGGAATTTGTGCCTCTGTTATGGTTCTTGTCTGTATCTTGGATGACCAAATCGTGGTTTCGAAAACTATTGCTACTTCGTTGTCCGAGTAGGTCGATGGCACGCGTGGAAGAACTCTTAACTCAGGTAAGCTATCCTGTCCCTGATTCAATCTCTGGTTTTCTGTCGGCGAGAGTCTAATCTGCTTGCTCCTCTGGTCGTTCAGTTGCTCATGGTGTCTCTGGTTCCGGTTTGGTGGCTCCTCTGCACACGGCTTTTAGGTAAACTCTCACAACCATGTGCTCGTTTTTCTTTCAGTTTGAATATGGTTCAATTCGAGGGCTCCATACTCTGTGTTCAACGAACCCTAACATATGTTGTTTGTTTGGTTGCAGGTCTCTCTCTGGGATCTGGACGGCGCACGGTTCGACCCTCAGTTATAGTTGACAACTCAAAAATAATTCTGGGTAGGCCTGGAACCTTTGCATATGGGTTGTTTCTGTTTGCTCATAAGTCAAATCGGATAATGGGTTTGCCTGTGTGTGTTTGTATGAGATATTTCTCACCTACGCTACGGCTCCTTTAGTTTTGATTCTATATTTCAGTCCAAACCCTTACGAGGGTTTTGTTCCTTCACACTCTGTCTTGGGTATTTGGTGTACACGGCTCCGGTTTCGATAGCGATCCTTCTGTGTATAGAGTGCTGTGATAGTTTTGAATACAATACTGTATGTAACCCTTAGGGGTCTATTACCACTCGATTCCTTGTTTGACTGTGTATTATTGTATGGACTGTGCTATAACTGTATTGAATGAAATATGAGAAAAAGTTCTATTTTGTGTACCTGTACATTCAATTTCTGATGATGCTCTGTCGCTGCTTTAGAATTCTCGTAGTCGTTAACTGGTATGTCATTTATTGGACTGTGGCCGCGTTCTTTGAATCATGACTCTGTTTGCTGGTCGGCAAGGCTTTCGAACTTCGCTTTACTACACTTTGTTACAATTTAATTTACAGTAGCATAAAATGATGATACTCATATGTGGGAGATTGTCAATAAATTAGAAAGAAATAACAGAAAGGAAGATGGACAGTTTCTGTAGGTACTTGAATGCTCTGCTTTGTTTTATTATTTAGTTTTTCAATTCTTCTTTCGCTTCAAAACAAAAAGGACCCCTCTTTTTCATCACTGTCTTACTTTTATAGCCTCTTGTACAGTTAAGGGTTTCAGTTTGTTTGTCTGTTACAAAATAGTTATGTATTATGTTCTTACTTCTAAAATACAACTGTTCAGATAATTAAAAGGCTTTTAAAAGAAACCAATTGTTATTTTCTTAACTCACCTAAACTAGCATTCTCTTGACAATAAAACTAATTAACAAACTTAAGTGTAAAGAGCTGGAAAGTAAATCTCCTAACTGCCTCTGACCTGTAAAAAAAAAAAATTAACAATAAAAGAAAAATTATTTCCAGCAGGATCCGACAACTTTGGTGTCCTGCTCGTGAACCTGTTCGGGGTCTATCTGCTTCATCATTGGGAGCTGGATGCTCCTGCATCAGGCTCCTGGGGTGAGAAAAGATCATGACTCCTGTTCATGAGTTCTGCCACTGTTGTCCCTGTTCGTTCAATCTGCCTGGCGTCAAGCCATGAGCTATCCTCTATTGGACGGTTCTTCCACTTGACCAGGTACTGAAAATAATTCTTCCGCCTAGTACGTCTAACTACCTGAGTTTTGAGGATGCCTTCGATCTCAGGGGGTTGGACATAAGGCATTTGTTTCTTCCAACTGTCTCTGTCTTCCTAGGTGTGCCGCGTGGATTGTCCTGATTCATCCGTCTTTTCTTCCAATAGTTCGCCTGAATATGGAAACAAATCTGCCACATTGAAAATAGGCGATATGCCTATTCCAGGTGGTAGTTGGATTTCGTAGGCATTCGCTGAAAACTTCCGCAAGATTTTGCAAGGTCCTATTTTCTTGAATTTTAATTTGTTATACGTACCTCTAGGAAACTGCTCCTTGCGTAAGTGTACCAGAACTTCATCCCCTACCTCAAAATGGACTTCTCGCCTCCTCAGATCTGTGTGTGCCTTATACTTCAAGCTGCTGTCCTGTAACTTTGCCTTGACTTGTTCGTGTAAATCTCGCATACAATTTGCAAAATCTTCGCCATCCGCACTCCGTTGTTCCTGTAAACCAAGATCCCGTAGTTCATGCACTCCTCGTGGGTGCATTCCATAAAGAATCTGGAAAGGACTGAGACTTGTGCTACGATTCGGTGAATCGTTGTAAGCAAATTCTGCTTGTGCCAGCACTCGGTCCCACATTCTAGAATTTTCTCCGACCAAGCTGCGTAACAGATTTCCTAGACTTTTGTTCACAACTTTTGTTTGTCCATCTGTCTGCGGATGGTAAGCAGAACTGTAGCTTAATTGGGTATTAATTTTCTTCCATAAGGTTCGCCAGAAATGTCCAGTGAACTTTACATCCCTGTCTGATAAGATGGTTGTGGGTAAACCATGTAATCGGACAATCTCGTTAAAAAACAAGTGAGCCACATAAGTAGCATCACTGGTTTTCCGACAAGGTACAAAATGTGCCATTTTCGAGAAACGGTCTACCACCACCATTACTGAATCATATCCTATCTGTGTCTTAGGCAATCCCAATACAAAGTCTAAACTCACAGAATCCCAAGGTCTGCCTGGAATAGGTAATGGTGTGTACAGTCCTGTGTTCTGGTTGTGTCCTTTTGCCAATTGACACACCTTGCACTTAGTCACAAAACGTTGTACGTCCCACCTCATTTTCGGCCAAAAGTAAAAGTGACTAAGCTGTTCCAAAGTCTTGTCAATCCCAAAATGTCCAGCCAATCCCCCACTGTGTTTTTCTCGAATGATATTCTCCCTCATTGAACAACTGGGAATACACAATTGTCCTCCCTTGAAAAGTAATTTCTCCTGTATATTATAGTCCACCCAAGGACTGTTTCCTCTTATTAAAGGATTTGGCACTCTTCGTAAGCCTCTCTAAAATCTGGGTCTGTCTTATTGTAACAGCACAAGTATAACTAAAATTAATGTCAAAAAGAAAAACAAATTTTCTTTGAAATTATACCTGTACTTTCCGGCTGCGAAGTGACTACAAGATTTTTGGGACGACTCTCCTCCCAACCGTAGGCTCAATTGTGCAGGATTCTGCTACAACTGGCCACCCCCGAGCCCTCAATCAACTACTACTGCCAGTATTCCTTTGTCTTAGTACACCATAGAATGGAAGATCGAACCTCGGAATGATGGAACCCTTCCCATCTTCCCCACTGTTCATTAAATAGAACAACATATCACAAGGGGAACCACATGCACCCCTCCATGTGTCTACATGCTGCTTTTTCTTTACTTTCCTTTGATTTTTTTTAGCTTTCTTTTCTTCTTTTTGGATAATTTCCTTCTTTTATTATGGTTATTACTATTTTGTTATTTTGGTTATTACTATTTTTTATTTTTATTATTATTTGTTATTTTGGTTATTGCTATTGTTATTATTTTTTTTATTACTTATCATTTATTTATTTTTTTATTATTTTTATTATGATTCTTATTATTATTTATTATTATTATTATTTATTTTTATTTATTATTATTTTTGTATTATTTTTATTATTTCTTATTATTTATTATTTATATTAAGGAGGATGTTACATTACTCTCCCACTTTAAGGAACTTCGTCCGAAGTTAAGTTTTTTTTTTTTTTTTTATGTATTATTATTTTTATTTCTTCATGTTGCCAACACCCTCTGCTGAACTAGTATAACCAGCAGGCATCGAAAGTTCACAACACCCTAGGAAATCTCAAGGAAGCTCTATCCTTTTTCCACTTTCGGCACCAGGCTAAGCCTGACCCGGTCTGTATCCTAGTCAAAGGCTGGCCCCAAGGTTCGCGTCTGACTCAGACCTCATCTGCCCCAAGGCAGGCATCCGATCCGGTACTCAATGACCACGGGCATCTCGCAGGCTGGCCCACTCCCTCCACAACTACTAAGGCGCACAGCCGTGGCATCGAATTCCTTTACATCCCTTCCAGACTTCGGCATCCCAATCCAATAACAGGCACCTAGCCTGGAACATCAGGCACTTGGCCTTCTCAAGATGGTCCCATAGTTCTTCAAGAGCTATCCATCAAGAGCTATGCACAAGACAAAGGAACCACTGGTATATGTAGTGTTGATTGAGTTTTGTCCCCATCCCATATGGTGTTACTTATTCTCCCTCGTGCATATGGGCTCGCATGAGATCATCAAATAAACCGGACCTCTCGGTCCAATATAGAGTCCTGTCAATCATTATACTCCAACATACAACCAATGCATTAGTTATACCATCATAGAATCATAGAAATTTATCCATATACCAAATTTTGCATGTCATCATGAGAACATTCATCATAGTTAATTGCAACATTATGAATAATACATGTTATCATCATAAGTTATAACATCAACATCAATTACCTATAATCATGTAGTAAATGAATATGTCAATATATCTTGTCCTAACATCATAAAAACATTATTTAGATTCTCCATAAAGTATCTGTCTTAGCTAAGGAGCATTATTCAGCACATATTTTAATCAAGTAAATAAGGAAAGTTTTGAAAAATAACAACTGCATCTTCCCAGGTAGCTAACCCTGGGCTATATTGGTCCCATTGGACCTTGACTTGCTCAAACTCACGGTTCCTGAGTCGACGAACCCGGTGGTCTAGTATACAGAATGGTTCGGCCTGAAGGGCTCCTTCCTCGAAAACCTGCAATTTGTCAAATTTCAAAACATGGGATGGGTCGGGTACATATTTTCTAAGCATAGAAACATGAAACACATTATGCATCTTTCTTAGATGGAACGACAGCTCGAGCTTGTAAGCAACTGGTCCAATCCTTTCTAGGATCGTGAATGGCCCAACAAATCTAGGTGATAGCTTTGTTCCCTTACCCATCCTAAAGGAACTTTTAAAGGGTTTGATTCTAATGAAAACCTAGCTTCCTTCCTCAAAGTTTCTATCAATTCTCTTTGTATCAGCATAACTTTTTTGGTGATCCCTGGCTTCTTTTAGTCTCTGTTTAATTGTGGCCATTTGTTCTTCCATTTCTTGGAGCATTTCGGGTCCCAACATGACTCGGTCCTCTAATCGATCCCAACTTAACGGAGTACGACATGGTCTTCCATACAAGATTTCGAAGGGCGCTGCTTGAATTGAACTGTGGTAACTGTTGTTGTAGGCAAATTCTACTAAGGGAAGGTATTTCTCCCATTGGCTTTGTTGATCCATGACATACATTCTTTACATGTCCTCCAACACTTGGTTTACTCTTTCTGTTTGACCATCTGTCTCTGGGTGATATGCTGTACTAAAATTTAGTTCTGTTCCCATAGATTGTAATAGACTTTTCCAAAATCTGGAAGTAAAACGTGTGTCTCTATCAGATATTATCTTGCGTGGTACTCCATGAAGGCGAATTATTTCTTTCAGGAAAACTTGAGCGATTGTTGATGCTTCAAAGGTGGTCTTGACAGGAATGAACCACAACCATAATACAGTCATGTCTCTGGGATGTCATAGGTAAGCCTCCAACAAAATCCATCGAAACAACCTCCCACTTAGTTTCTGGTATATCATGGGGTTGTAAAAGTCCTGCCGGGTGATGGTGTTCAGCTTTAACCTGTTGACATTCTAAACATCGAGCCACAAACATTGTTATATCCTTTTTCATTCCTGCCCAGAAAAATAGTTGTTTTAAGTGTGCATACATTTTCTGGACTCCTGGATGCGCAGCGTATGGAGCTTGATGGGCTTCCTTCATTATTAAATTTCGAAGATCAGCATATTCTGGAACATAAATCCTATCCTTATATCGTAGCAATCCATCATTTTCTAAGGTGTATTCCTCCCACTTGGTTGCCATAGGTAGCTCTTCTTGTAAGGAAAATTTTATTTTCTGGTAATGTGGGTCCCCTACTAAATGATTTAGAATCCGGCTCCTCAAGTCTATCTTTAATGTCGTCATTGAATGAAGTCTAGGTCTCCTGCTTAGAGCATCTGCTACTTTGTTTTATTTCCCCTTAATATAGGATATTTTGAAGTCATAATCACTAAATAGCTCACTCCAGCGTCGCTGTCGACCATTGAGGTCCTTTTGTGTGAAGATATACTCAAGACTTTTATGATCTGTTCGTAACTCAAATTTATGCCCCATTAGATAATGTCTCCACAATTTCAAGGCCATTACAACCGCTGCTAATTCCAGATCATGAGTTGCATAGTTGATTTCATGGCCCTTAAGTTTTCGAGAAGCATAAGCGATAACTCCTTCATATTGCATCAAGACCGCTCCTAACCCTTCTCCTAATGCATCAGTGCATACAAGAAAGTCCTTGTCCATGTTAGGTACCCTTAATATTGGGGCCGTTGTGAGTCGATGTTTTAGCTCCTTAAATGCATTCTCACACTCACTTGTCCATTCAAACTTAACCCCTTTCTTTTGTAGGTGGGTGATGGGATTAGATATTTGCGAGAACCTTTCTACAAACCTTCTATAGTAGCCTGCTAATCCCATAAAGCTGCGTACTTCTTTGACACTTCGAGGAGTGGGCCAAGTCATTATAGTTTCAATCTTACTATAATCTACTGCAATGCCCTTCCCACTGATGGTATGGCCTAGATATTGAATTTCTCTCTCAAAGGAGGAACATTTAGAAAGTTTTCCATAAAGCTTATTTTCTCTAAGGCATTGAAGTACCAACCTCAAGTGTTCTAGATGCTCTTTCTCATTACGGGAATAAATGAGGATGTCATCCAAGAATACTTGGACGAAGCGGTCCAGATATTTTTGGAAGACACTATTCATCAAGTTCATGAAGGCTGCTGGGGCATTAGTCAAACCAAATGGCATAACAATAAACTCATAGTGTCCATAGCGTGTTCTAAACGCCATTTTAGGTATGTCTTCCTCTTTGATTCTTAGTTGATGATAACCTGACCGTAAGTCTATCTTGGAAAATACTGAAGCTCCTTTTAGTTGGTCAAAGAGGTCATTGATCCGAGGAATTGGGTACCTGTTTCGGATGGTGGCCTTGTTTAGATCTCGATAATCAATACATAACCTAAGAGTTCCATCCTTCTTCTTTACAAAAATTACTAGTGCACCCCAAGGTGACACTAAGTCTTATAAAACCTTGGTCAAGAAGTTCTTTGAGCTGTATACTCAATTCATTAAGCTCTGGAACAGTCATTCGATAAGGTGCTTTAGATATGGGTTCCACTTCTGGTTTCAAGGTTATGGAGAAATCAATTTCTCGGACTAGAGGCAAACCTGGTAATTCTGGAGGAAATACATCCGCAAATTCGGAAAGTAGTGGGTGAAATTTATCCGAGGACTTCTCATTGGTAGGAACCATTTCCACCACATAAATCTTGCACCCTTTCCTCATACACTTATTAACTTTCTTGGCTGATATGAGGCGTAATGTAACATCACGTCTAATCCCTTTTATCACCTTGGTTTCTCCTTGGTCATTTCTTATGAGGACTGTTTTATTATAACAATCCAATATAGCTTTATGGGATTCAAGCCAATCCATTCCCACGATTAAGTCATACGTTCCGAGGGTTGTACTATATAGATTCATCTTGGTATCACACCCCCCAACGTTAACACTACAATCTCTTACCATTGACCCTACTGATTGCAGAGAGCCTGATGCCATTTCTACCATTCTAATGTTACTTTGCTCATGAGCTGTCAATCCACATCTAAGAATTGTTGAAGGTGAAATAAAACTATCAGTAGCACCTGGATCAATTAACACAGCTAGAGGGATGTTATTGATCATACCTGCAGATTCTACTACAGTGGCTTAGTGCTCAGCCTGGCGATGGTTTATAGCTGCATGAATTCGATGTGGGTTTTGTGGTCTTCCCCCTTTTGCTTTGTATTCCTGTTTTTTAATCCCTGCTTGATAACTTGGACAATGTTGTCTATAATGTGGACCTTTACAATGCCAACATTCTACTTGTACCTGCTTCGCATGTTGTACTCGTCCTTGGTCACCAAATCTTCTATTCCTCCCATTAATTAAGGAGGGTTGACCTTTACGACCTCTTGGAGGTGGTTGAGAAGTGGCGCTAGCAATCCGAGAAATAGTGCTTTGTCTTCCTTGGAACCTATATGGCTGCCCCCCTAGTTTATTTAGCCTCATTGTGAAATGCTCCCTTCCTGAATTTTCACCAACTATTATTTGTTTCTTCATATTGATTTTCCTTAAGACTTGTTTGGCCAAACTGGTGGTTGTTGCCATAGTGGTGGGTTTCCACATGGCGACTTCTTCTCGGACTAAGGGTTCAAGTCCATGTAAGAATCTTTCAGCTTGACGTCTATCATCAGCCATATAGTCCACGTGATGGACCAACGAATAAAACTCAGCTTCATAGTCCTCGATAGATATACCATTTTGTCGTACTTCATGAAAAGCACCTAATTGTTGGTGTTTATACTCCTCAGATAGGTACCTAGTTCGTACCATATGTAACAGCACAAGTATAACTAAAATTAATGTCAAAAAGAAAAACAAATTTTCTTTGAAATTATACCTGTACTTTCCGGCTGCGAAGTGACTACAAGATTTTGGGGACGACTCTCCTCCCAATCGTAGGCTCAATTGTGCAGGATTCTGCTACAACTGGCCACCCCCGAGCCCTCAATCAACTACTACTGCCAGTATTCCTTTGTCTTAGTACACCATAGAATGGAAGATCGAACCTCGGAATGATGGAACCCCTCCCATCTTCCCCACCGTTCATTAAATAGAACAACATATTAGAAGGGGAACCACATGCACCCCTCCATGTGTCTACATGCTGCTTTTTCTTTACTTTCCTTTGATTTTTTTAGCTTTCTTTTCTTCTTTTTGGATAATTTCCTTCTTTTATTATGGTTATTACTATTTTGTTATTTTGGTTATTACTATTTTTTATTATTATTATTATTTGTTATTTTGGTTATTGCTATTGTTATTATTTTTTTATTACTTATCATTTATTTATTTATTATTTTTATTATGATTTATTTATTATTATTTATTATTATTATTATTTATTGTTATTTATTATTATTTTTGTATTATTTTTATTAGTTCTTATTATTTATTATTTATTATTAAGGGAGGGATGTTACACTTATATAGATCCCGCAAATGTTTGAATCCCAAAACCTGCATAGTGCTTTCCTGCAATAACAAAGCTTTTCTACTCAATGCGTCAGCTACCTTGTTCGCTTGCCCGCTGATATGTTTGAGCACAAAATTAAAACTTTGTAGGTACTCCACCCATTTAGCGTGCTTATGATTAAGCTTATGCTGCTGCATTACATACTGTAATGCAGAATTATCTGAGAACAGCACGAACTCGTTCCCCAGCAAGTAATGCCTCCAATGTCTCGTGCCTGTACTACTGCGTAAAATTCCTTATCGTAGGAGGAGTACTTCTGTCTACTTTTATTCAGTTTTTCACTAAAAAATGCCACGGGTCTGTCCTCTTGGCTGAGCACAGCCCCAATTGCTGTCCCACTTGCATCACAACGTACCTAAAATAGTTTTTGAAAGTTTGGTAGCCTAAGGATTGGTCTCTCCGTTATTTTCTTCTTCAGTAACTGAAAGCTCTTTTCCGCCGCTTCTGTCCATCGAAAAGGCTGGCTGGCCTTTTTGATGGTCTCCAACATAGGAGCACAGATCCTGCTAAAATCTCTAATAAATTTTCTGTAAAAACTTGCTAATCCATGAAAACTCCTTACCTCGAACAAATTCTTGGGTGACTGCCAATTCACGATTGCTGTCACTTTCTCTGGATCCATTTTCAATTCATTCTCTGCTATCACGAACCCCAGATAAATCAGCTCCTTCTGCAAAAATGTACACTTCTTCAGATTAATCAATAATTTATTCTGCTGTAGCTTCTCAAGCACTCTTCGTACATGTCGGAGGTGTTCTTCACGTGTCTTACTGAAAATCAGTATGTCATCCAAATAAACAATTACAAACTTCCCTATGTATTCCTTTAGCATCTCATTCATGAGTCGCATAAAAGTGCTGGGAGAATTGCTTAAACCGAACGGCATGACCAGCCATTCGTATAAGCCTTCATTCGTTTTAAAAGTTGTCTTCCATTCATCTCCCTCACGTATCCATATTTGATGGTATCCACTTTTCAAATCTATCTTGGAAAAATAAGCCGCCCTGCTCAAACAGTCCATCATATCATCCATGCGCGATAACGGAAACCTGTACCGTATGGTGATTTTGTTGATGGCTCTGGAGTCAGTGCACATCCGCCACTCTCCTCCCTTTTCGGGGGCGAGAACTGTCGGTACAGCACACGGGCTCAAACTTTCTCTGATTAACCCCTTATCCAATAGCTCCTGCACCTGCTTTCTAATTTCTTCGTTATCTTTATGGCTCATTCTATAAGTTGCCTTATTCGGTAAGCTGGCTCCTGGTATGAAATCAATATGGTGGCTAATGCTCCTCTTGGGAGGTAGCTTATCCGGCAAGTTGTCTACTACTATATCTGCAAACTCCTCTAACATTTGATGTATTTCTACAGGCAAATCTGTGATTTCTGTGTGCAACACAACTGTCATAGCTCTCCTTACTACAGCAAAATTCATCTCACTATCTTCAACCCGTTTCAAAAATTGTTTTCCGTTCACCAGTAACGCCTTTGGTTCACTTCCTTCAACTACCTCTTTCTCCTCTTTGATGGGTACAAGGGTATGTTTAACCCCATCTTTCTCAAACTTATAACAATTCAACACCCCATCATGTATCACTTTCCCATCATATTGCCAAGGTCTACCCAATAAAATGTGGCACACGTCCATTCGCATAATGTCGCAAACAATTTTGTCCTTATAACGCCCAATCTGGAATTCCACTTCACTCTGTTCATCCACCAGTAACTGGTGTCCTTTCTGTAACCACGACACTCGATATGGAGTGGGGTGTTGTAGACGTTTCAACCCCAACTTTTCAACCATCTCGACTGACACTAGATTGTCAATACTTCCGCTATCAATTATCATTTTGCAGCACTTACCTTGTGCTTTACAAACTGTTCCGAACAGAGCCTTCTGTTGCGTCTGTTCAATAGTTTCAACAACTGGCTTCACCAACACCTTATGCAATACTAGAGCTTCCCCTGTTTCTGGGGCATTTTCTACCTCTTGAGGAGGTGCTGCTGCTTCCTCTGGTTGTGCCATATAGGCGCCTCTCTGTCCAGTAGTATCTGTCTCTAGGCACTCAAAAGAGCAGTGCCCCCACTTGTGGCATCTATAACACTGGTATCCGGTTCCCCTTCCGCGACCAGTTCCTCTACCACGCTGAAATGATCTACTACCTCTCATTCCATCTCCTTTCTCCGCTGTTCCCGAAGTCTTTGAACTGCTGGCTTCCTCGTTGTTGCTGGCAGTTCGGCCCCTACCATAGGACTGGCCTCTTCCTCTGTTAGACCCACGTCCTCTCCGGGCATTTTTTCTTCGGTTAAGCTTTTCTTCTGCTTTAACTGCACTCTGGTATGCCTCCTCTGTATTTTTGGGAGACAAAATACTTATCTCATCTAAAATTTCCATCCTCAGCCCATTCACATCTCTGGCTATCCTCTCTACTGTGTCCTCCATATATCCTGCTCATAAATTTACTCGGTAAAATTCCTCTGTATATTCTTTTACCGTCAGACCTCTTTGTCTCAAGTTCTGAGCTTGTCTATGTAGCGCAATCTGGTAATCTCTGGGCAGAAATATGCCTTTCAATTTAGCTACCATCCTTGCCCAAGTCTTTATCAGAGGCTTGTTCAGCCTTTTCCTCTCATTTTGGACACTGTCCCACCACAGTGTGGCGTGTCCCTTCAACTTCGTTGCTGCAAACTTGACCCTACGGTCTTCACTAATTTCTTCGCATTCAAAGTACTTGTCCATCTCGCTAATCCAATCTAAAACTACATCAATCGCTAAACTGCCATCATAAGTCTGTAACTCTGGTTTTGGTTTACTATTTGACAATAACACAGACTTCAACAGTCTTACTTCAGGTGTGTCACCTTCATCTTCTCCTGCTGGTGCTCCCACTTCTTCATCACTCACGTCCCCTAAATCCGGATCTCTCCTTCTGCCTGCCTCTACTGCTTCTAATCGAGCAGTAAGAATTCTAAGTTCTTCCCTCAATGCCTCGTCTGCCATCCTTCGGGCACCTCTACCTCGTCCTCGTCTGCCTATTTCCATTTCTCTCAGATCTCTCCAGCTTAACTGCTCCGATACCACTCTGATGGGTCCCAGCCCACGCTGGCGGGCTTTAACACTTTTATACCTCCACCTGTATGTATACATGTCTGTCTGCATAGTTGATATTTCTCCCGCGCTTGTCTTCGGTAGCTGAAGAATTTATTGTTCGCAGTTATGGCTCCGTCCTTGCCTCGGTGTTGGTAGATAAACTAACCCTAACTCCGCCTTCGCGATACTTCGGTCATTTGTCGTTGCTCCTGGAGGGTTTCTGGAGCTCTGCGAAATGCTCTGGTCTGTGGATTTGTTTACTTCCTCTGTTCTTGTATGCGTCTCCAACTATCCACTGTGGCCCTGGGTAAGTTCTGCTTATCTTCTGTTCAGCTAGTAAGAAGGTTAGGCATATACGTTCTGATACAGTCTTGTTTTATTGGAATTCAACCGGTGGTTTCGCTCCTGGTTCTGGTCTAATGTCTATTCATTCTCTATGTATGGAATTTGTGCCTCTGTTCTAGTTCTTGTCTGTATCTTGGATGACCAAATCGTGATTCCGAAAACTATTGCTGCTTCGCTGTCCGAGCACGTCGATGGCACGCGTGGAAGAACTCTTAACTTAGGTAAGCTATCCTGTCCCTGATTCAATCTCTGGTTTTCTGTCGGCGAGAGTCTAATCTGCTTGCTCCTCTGGTCGTTCAGTTGTTCATGGTGTCTCTGGTTCCAGTTTGGTGGCTTCTCTGCACACGGCTTTCAGGTAAACTCTCACAACCCTGTGCTCGTTTGTCTTTTAGTTTGAATATGGTTCAAATTGAGGGCTCCATACTCTGTGTTCAATGAACCCTAACATATGTTGTTTGTTTGGTTGCAAGTCTCTCTCTGGGACCTGGAGGACGCACGGTTCGACCCTCAGTTATAGTTGACAACTCAAAAGTAATTCTGGGTAGGCCTGGAACCTTTGCATATGGGTTGTTTCTGTTTGCTCATAAGTCAAATCGGATAATGGGTTTGCTTGTGTGTGTTTGTATGAGATATTTCTCACCTACGCTGCAACTCCTTTAGTTTTGATTCTATATTTCAGTCCAAACCCTTACGAGGGTTTTGTTCCTTCACACTCTGTCTTGGGTATTTGGTGTACATGCCTCCGGTTTCGATAGCGATCCTTCTGTGTATAGAGTGTTGTGATAGTTTTGAATACAATACTATATGTAACCCTTAAGGGTCTGTTACCACTCGATTCCTTGTTTGACTGTGTATTATTGTATGGACTGTGCTATAACTGTATTGAATGAAATATGAGAAAAATTTCTATTTTGTGTACCTGTACATTCGATTTCTGATGATGCTCTGTCGCTGCTTTAGAATTCTCGTAGTCGTTAACTGGTATGTCATTTATTGGACTGTGGCCGCGTTCTTTGAATCATGACTCTTTTTGCTGGTCGGCAAGGCTTTCGAACTTCGCTTTACTACACTTTGTTACAATTTAATTTATAGTAGCATAAAATGATGATACTCATATGTGGGAGATTGTCAATAAATTAGAAAGAAATAACAGAAAGGAAGATGGACAGTTTCTGTAGGTATTTGAATGCTCTGCTTTGTTTTATTATTCAGTTTTTCAATTCTTCTTTCGCTTCAAAACAAAAAGGACCCCTCTTTTTCATTACTGTCTTACTTTTATAGCCTCTTGTACAGTTAAGGCTTTCAGTTTGTTTGTCTGTTACAAAAACAGTTATTTATTCTGTTCTTACTTCTAAAATACAACTGCTCAGATAATTAAAAGGCTTTTAAAAGCAACCAATTGTTATTTTCTTAACTCACCTAAACTAGCCTTCTCTTGACAATAAAACTAATTAACAAACTTAAGTGTAAAGAGCTGGAAAGTAAATCTCCTAACTGCCTCTGACCTGTAAAAAAAAAAAAAAATTAACAATAAAAGAAAAATTATTTCCAGCAGGATCCGACAACTTTGGTGTC
>APFE031672854.1:0-24160 GCA_000404065.3 Pinus taeda | reverse complement strand
AGTTATGTTCAAAATCAAATTTGTTTTTTTGAAAAAAGTAAAATTCATTAAAATTTTATATTTTAAATAGGTTACATGATTTTAATTGTAGAGTCAGGTTCAAAATCAATTTTTGAATAGAAGTAAAATCCATTAAAATTTTATATTTTAAATATGTTACATGATTTTTTTTAATTGTAGAGTGCCGCTCAAAATCAAATTTGTTTTTTTGAATAAAAGTAAAATTCATTAGAAATTTATATTTTTAAATAGGTTACATGAAAGAAGAATACCATGGGTAAAAACCAAATATTGTCAAAACCATTCCAAAAACTATGGCATGACAAAACTTTGAGTCTGATAGTTAAAGAATAATACCATGGGAGAAACATTGGGTTTCCAAAACCATGTAAAAGTCCATAGACTATAAAAACTTGAAATTCTATAATTTAATTTATTTAACTGTTATATATATTAAAATTATAAAATATTCTACATTAATTAAATACCATGGGAGGAAACTATGAATTATCTTATATTTATTTTATTTTATTTGATTGGACATTATAATTTTGAGAATAAAATATTCTAATTTATAATTATAATGGTTTTATTTTATTTTTAAATACTTTTATTTTTATTTTATTTTTTAAATTTTTTTATTTTTTATTTTTATATAATGATTATCCAAAGTATTTTATATAATTAAACAAAAAAACACAACAAGACAAACATCTATTTAAAAATATAATAATTTTTTTTAATTTGTATAAATAATAAAGGAATCACATTAAATTGTATACCAAACTCCATAATTATTAACTAATTTTGAATTAAAAAATTGAAGTATTGATTTTTTTAAAATTGATTTAATTTTAAATTTTATTCTTAATTTTTATAATGTATAAACGAATCGCATTTCAACTTATCTATTGAATTATAGACCGAACTCAATAATTACTATTAAGTAATTTTGAATAAAAAAAATTAATTATGAATTTTATTTTAATGGACTCAATTTTAAATTATATTCTCAACGACGACCTTTTAAAATCTTCATGATATTTTTTCACTTTTTTAACGTATTAAGAGGAAGGTTTATAACCTTCTTGCGTGTCTATACCAAATTAAATAAACGTTTGAACTGATGATAAGCATGGCACCTAAACACCTTTGATAGCATCGTATATAATAGTAGTTCTACGGCATTATAAAATCTCAGATTTATTATATCTGTTAATTTTTTCTATCTCAAAAATATCTCTAAGATAGTTTTTCTAATTTTTATGAGTACCTATCAACAAGTGGTATTTTCATATAATAAACCAGTGGTATTTTCATATAATAAATTGCAGATTAATAGGAAAATAAATAAGTTTTTATGAGCCTTTATCAAGTAGGATTAGTTCATTCACCAGAATTGGTTTAGTATTGATTAATATAAATGGTAATATCTAATTTTGGAAAAATAATTATTATTTTTTCAATATTATTGAAAATTTTGTTTTTCAAATATTTGATTGAACTATAATTTTGGAGGTTTTATTGTAGCCTTTCTGCCATGTGTATAACTGTTTTAAATTTTTTTGTTATAATTTCTGGATGTAGTTACAATATTTACGTCATGATTTTTAAATATTTGTGCAAGAAATCATACTCATGTAAATAACCTAAATCTAATAATTACTAATTATAAGAGCTATATGTGAAAAAATAAAATTAAGAAAGAAATGTGATTCTAATAAATAAAAAATCAAGCATTCAAATTATTTTTTGTTATTGTTAATTAGGTCTTTGTATTCATTAATTGTAAATACGGATATAACGTAGGGTTAATACTTTTATGTTTGCTTAACATATTTTTATTTGATTTTAAAAAATAGTAATTATATATAAATATAAATTTTTTTAATAAAATTAAAAAGAATGGTTCACAAAATTCTAAAACTAATAACTAATATCATAATAGTTATTAATCATAAAAAACTATATATATCATAAAATTTATTAACCATAAAATTTATATATAAATAATAAAAAAATTTAATGAAGTTAAAAAATAAATCTTAAAAACGTCCTAAAAAATTAAGAACTATGTAACAAAAACTATTTAAGAAAATTTGGAATTCGAAAAACTAATAATTAAATAAATAATAAACTCACATAATTCTAAAAACTAATCATTTAACAAAATTAAGAATTCTAAAACCCAATAACTAAAATAAGCCTATTTAAAAAGAATAATCTAAAAATAATAACTAAAAAATAAACTCACAATAACTAAATAATAAACTTACAAAATGTAATTATAAAAAAATAACATAATGGATAAGCTAAGCTCACATATTCATGCATTTTTAAAGTAAATAAATACATGAAATAAACTAACCACCAACGTGACGAAGGATAAGTAGTAGGTGTGTTTCTCGCTCGACACTTGCTCAAAAAAAAAATATAACTAGAAGTCAAATTGATTTTAATTAGTAAGTGGTTGAACCAGTGGATAGGTTGTAAGAGGGCACACAAGAGAGTTTGATTTTAATCTTCTAACATTATGAAATTTTAACCAATAAAGGAAAATGTAATAAGTATAAAATATAGAATTAGAAATAAATACAAATACAATCATATATTTGGAGAATTAACCCTTATTTGTCTTGTGTTTATTAATCGATATTCATTATTAAATGTAATTGTTATGTGATTGTTAATTAGTTGGATATGGGAGATTTAGTCCAACTAATATAGTTCTTATTTTGGTGTTTTGTTGAGATATTTTCTCAACCAATTGATTGTACGGTTAAGATATAATTTCTTTCTTGGATATAATTTCTTTCTTGAACCAATATTTGTTGTATTGATATGTGATGTTGAATAAAATGCAAGGTAGTTTTGGTGTGCAAACAGGTTTTTCAACTTGGTAGCTAGGAGCTTTGGGCCTTTCTCCTTAATGGAGGGCTGATGATAATGGGATATGCGTTGCAGAAATAAGTTTAAACTAGCATAGATTGTTTTGAAGTTTTTACATGTTTAATGTGGGATGTGGAGTTGCATAGCACTTCTATGAATGGAGACTTACGGCAATAGATCATAGTGGATTCTTTGTCTGTGCACCAATGAGCTTTAATACTACCAGTAACCATCGTATCATTCTCAAATCCTTCAGATTTAATATCACTCAGATTATGAGCACATCCAACTAAAATGTTGCAACGAAAAGAATTACGAGATGATAGTGAATCCAGAGAATTGGTGATGGGCTCAATCATTCAAATTGAACCTATCATGTTGTCAAATTTCTCATGGAGAGTGTTTTGGTGAGTAATTTTGTATACTTTTTTCTGTAGCCATTGATGGTCTGCGATAATGGTTATCTCTGAAACAGAGTAGTGTCATTGCGTACATTAGTATGCAAAGAAATTTTATTGTTGGGGTTGTTGCCCATTTTTCAGCAAAATGCAAAACCCATTAAAACCATGGGCAGACAAAGGGGTTTTTGCTATATACTGTCCTCTGCAACTGTTTAGGCGTTAGAGAATTAAGGTCATGGGTGTTCCCTTCTAGACTAGAGACGATAGTTTCATCCATGTCGCACTACCCTTTCTGTGATTTGTGTTGACATTACACAACATTTGTAAGGGATCTGTGAAATGGAATTTTACTTGTTGTTAGTGCACGACCGCGAACTCTTATCACAATGTAAACACTATTTTATAATGGCAATGCACAACATCCTGTGAATCTTTGAATTTGGGTAGTGTAGTAGTTAAAATTATTAGCATTATAATTTGTTTGTAAAATTTGTGATGATGAACTGTCAAAATCACATAAGGTGGTCAGTTGTAAACCTAACTCTAGATACATTTTGTATCTAGACCACTCTTCTATATCACTGGCGAGTACAGTGGTTGGTACTCATGTACCTCGGTAGATGGGAGCTCATCCATAGAATGACTAGCAGTTTAGTTATTGCAAATCAATAATCAACTGTGTCTGAAGCAATTATTTTAAGAGATTGAGTGGTGTAAAACTCAATATGGATGGTTTTCTAGATATCTTGACGGTTATGGATCTATGGAAGGATGCCTCATTTGTTGAAGACGTGAGAATGGTCTTCTGGTGAGGTTATGTGGCATCTTGGGATGTTGTTCAGTAATTTACTTTAGGAGATCCATGTTTCATGAGTTCGAGAGTGGAACTCAAGAATCCAGTTTGCTCACTACACCTTTCTGAGGGTTATGAGACAACTTGATGGATTTGGCTCTATGAGATTTCAAAGATGTTTAAAGAATCTAATGAAGACGGTGTAGAGGAAAAGATCAAGACAAGTGCTCATTAAGGGAGGGACTTGGAGAACTAACTCCTACTTGTCTTGTGCATTAATTGATATTCAGCATTAAATGTAATTGTTATGTGATTGTTAATTGGTTGGATCTGAGATATTTAGTCCAACTAATATAGGTTGCTCCTATTTTGTTGTTTTGTTGAGATATTTTCTCAACCAGTTGATTGTGTGGTTAAGATATAATTTATATCTTGCACCAATACTTTTTGTATTTATATGTGATGTTTAATGAAATACAAGGTAGTTTTGGTATGCAAACAAGTTTTTTAACTCATATTTTTCAAATTAAACCAAATCTATGGGCCAAAGGCCGAAAACAAATTCAATAATAGTGAAATGGAAATAGATTTTTGTAATGTCCCTTCCTAATTGTTTTCCCAAGGTGAGGAGAAACCATTTTTGGCCATTTTGTTATTTTTGGCTTAATGCAAATTCGATGGAAGAACTTAGGAGAAAGGGGGTTGATGTGCCTTTTAGTGGATTGTGGGGGCCACTCACCCACAGAAAATACGCACCCCTTGGAGGAAGCTCGATTTTCCTAAGTGTGGATTTGAAATATTTGATGGGGCCACACGTGGGGCCCAATGAAGCAAGAATAAATAGAAAGAAGTGAGCATAATTTAGAGTTTTTGATCATTTGAAGAATTTTGTTGTTTCTTTGGTTGTTTAGCTAAGCTATGGAGTGTTGTTCAGCACAAGAGCTTCCCAAGGAGTGAAGCTCACCCCAACCTTCGATCAACTTCAAGTGTCACCCTATGAGGGATTCCATTGCCCATGTCAAATTGTCATCTTCTAGAGGAGAATTTTTAGTAGTAGATCCAACCATACACCCAATTCGAATTGCAGGCTGGAGGGACTGCGTCATCTCCACTCTGGATTGCGGAGTCACTAGAGAGGGAGATCTTGGTTGGAGGTTTAGCAGGTGGATTTGGGAGTTGGGTTGCAGAGAGATTATTGGGAGTCTAATTTGGGGTGGTTTGCAGTCTTATAGCATTTTCAATTGTAGGCAGTGAGCACCAGTGTTGGAGGAGGGCCAAACCCCAAGGGTCGAAATTGGCAAATCAAAACTAGGAAAAACCCTTTCTAGGATTTTCTAGGTTTTTGGAGAGGAGTACATCTCCAAAGTTACAGAAAATTTTGGGTTGTTTTATGGGGGTAAATCCAGTGTTGGAGGAGGGCCAATGCCCAAGGGGTCGAAATTTCCAAGTCAAAACTAGACAAAACCCTTTTTGGGCTTTTCTGAGTTTTTAGAGAGTACATCTCCAGAGTTACAAAAAATTATGGGTTGTTTTGAGGGGGTAAATCAAATCCAGAAGTCAGCTAGAAGAGCAGTTTTTAGGGGACAGCACAGTATTTTGGAGGCAACAAAAATTACATCAGCTAGGTATTATTTTATCATCCACCTAAGACATGTATATTTCCTTGTGCAAGCCCAGGTGCACTCCTTCCACCTCATATTGTACTCCAATAGTTATAATTAATAAAAATTGGCCCATTTGGTGTTCCAGACAAATTTATGTTTACATGTGTGTTTACTAAGTAAATTTATGTGTTGTAATTGTTGCATGTCTTTGTTATATCTATAAATTTTTACTTTGGAACATTACAGTTGTATCAGAGCATGATCTTGGCCAGTTGTGGGGAGGATAGCAAGATCATGGAGGAGTTGTTGAGGTAGAGCCAACAATTGGTGAGGCAGAACCAACAGATTCTAAAGGGGATGCAACGACTGATAGATAACCAACAGAAGAGCCAAATACATACATGTGCATCCCAACAGTACAACACCCACATGTATGGTCTATCTGACCATCATACCATGCCTCATTCCTTGGATGAATAGGAGAAGGAGAAGTATAGTTCAAGGCTTGGACCATCATGTTATACACGAAGATGATTTTGCTGGTGGAGACTTGGTTTTAGACATCAGGCCACATATGATGAGGCCAAACATAAGGTTGAGGGCATGCAGGGTTGTGAGGAGAACATAGATGAACACATCGTGACACAAGAGCCACCCTTGTGGGAGTTTCCTTTGGTATAACTGATTGACACATTGGTGGAGATAGTTGGGCACACGCCCATAGGACCATCCATTGATGAGGTGCCAATAGGCACAGAGGTACCCAAAGCTATAGCAGACTTCCTAGATAATAACTACATCCAACAACATGGAGAGCACCATAAGAAGCGTGAGCTAGATGAGGATGTTATGCTTGAGGAGGTACATGTGGTGGGGTAGCTCGAGACTCTGGTTGAGCCCATCATGGAGGAGGATGGGAAGTCATCTTTTGGGTCTGCCATCAACGGGGAGCAGATAGATGCACAGGTAGCTAGCAGAGATGCAGTACTTACATTCAGTAGCTTTCTTCAGGCTTACGTAGATGGGGCCTACAATACAATTAGGTTACCTCTGCACATTGGAGGGAGAGTGCTGAAGTTACCTAGACAGATTGTATATATTGTTCGAGCTAGTGCGAGGAGGTGACATGAGTTGTGTAGGGAGAAACACTCACATGATAGATTTTCTACATACTTGTGGACTCTTGCATTTGATCCCTCTCATGGGGTTTGGTGGTGTTGATGCCTCGAAAATCGCTGCAACAACAATGGGGGATAACCACCTAGTCCGGACCTTAAAGCAGCTCCTTTTCCGTTTGGATTAGTGGCTCTGACTGGTTTAACTAGGTCCAGTTACCTTCTCCCTACTGCTATTGGTTTATGATGTATCTTTAACTACCAATAGACAGGGATATCAGATCACTTCTTCTTGTTGATTAGGCAAGAGAATGACCCTTAGGCTGATTTGGGTTCAACCAAACCACAACTAAAGTTTTGCCTCTTTGAGAAGAGGACTTAAAAATGTAGAATTTAATCTAAATGTGAGCTTATTCTATAATGCAAGCAAAAAGAAACTAATCTTAATCCTATCTTAATTAGGAAAATATATATCTAACCCAACTAAGAGCAAGATAATTAAAGTATTGGGATTTAAATATTTCTTGTTTATAATGAATATCAAATTAATGAAGTAGTTCAATTAACTGACATTATGGATACCAAAATACATCCTATTGAGACCTATCAACTGAAATAATAAACCAACAACATTCCATGAAGTAGTTCACAAAAATGATATTGATTACCAAATCAATAAATCTAATAATTAAACAATAATATGCAAAAATAGTTCATAACACATTACTATTTAATAAATCATTTTTATAAGATAGATTTCTGAGCAAGTAGTTACTCAGAAATTAGAATTTAATCCATAAGAACAGAGATACATAATAACAACATTGAGACAAATTACCCATATTGACAAAAGTGCAAAAACATGAATAAAATGAAACATTTATGTTACCATAAAAATGAAACTGATATTTGAAACAGTAGTTTTAGAAATACCAATTTATTGCATCCATTTCTCTGACTTTGGTCTCCAACAGTCCTTTACATTGCTTGAACTTCTGCCTTCAAAACTAGAGTAGTGCAAACTATGCCTCTCATACATAATTCAAGGTACAAAGGAAAAATCTTCAATAATCCCCAGATCTGAGATTTTCTCTCCTCCCTCCTACAACTCTAAATTCCTATTATAGTAGTTCTTTTAGAAGTCTAAAATTGCAGAGGAGAGTAGTCTCTTATTACATTCTACAATCTATTATTTATACTATTTGTGAAGGAATTCTTGAGAGGAAAGTTTGTTGAAGAGAAATCTGCCCAATCTAATTTTATTTGCTCAAAATTTCAATCTTTAATTGCTAGAACTTTCTCATTGATTTAGATCATTTTCTCCATATTTCTTCTATTGTTTTCCTGCAAAAAGAAATCAAAATGAATTACGATGCAACAATAAAATCAAAATATCATTATTGGCATTTAAAATAAATCCAATCAAATTCAATTAAATAAATAATTGAAAATAAAATGTAAGCTTTCTATTGATGCATGGGATGCTTTGATTGGCCAAGGATATTATTGACGAAGGGATTTGCATTGAGAAGAGGCTTGGACAAATGAAAATGCAGAAAATAAAACTCACAAAATTGATTTTGTTTTAGAAATTCGTAGCTTGTTTTTCTGTCTGATTTGTGACCCAATAAATGACCAAATTTGCTAGTGAAACCTCCTCAAAAATATTTTCCTTGATTTTATCTTTCCAATGAGCCATCCTGGGTCTCATTTGCCCAAGTATAACTCAATCCATGAGCCTCCAAAGTTGATGGATCAAATCGGATGTAAATCTGGAAATTCTGTTGCTAGGCTAAAAAAGAGAATTTCAATTAAAAATCTAATCCTAAATTAGAGTTCTAATTAATTTTAATTTAATTATTAATTATCAACTAAACTAATTATTTAACAACTTATTTATTAATCTAACTAACTAATATAATTAAATATTTATAACTAATTAATATTAATCTAAATAATAAAATTTTAAATTTTATTTAATATTAAATTTATTTATTAATTTATTAATTTAATTTAATTAATTTATTATATTAAATCTTTAAACTAATTTTAAATTATAACCATCCTCACCATATGTTCATTCACTCACTCACGAATGAGTGAATTTGAAGCATTAAGTAAAACCAAAGTTTATGTAAAAACCAAATGCTCTTTGACTTTTTTAAGGATCGGCGATCGGGGATATGAGGGGATATCGGGGTTTTAGATAAACAATCTCCAATGTAATGTAATAAAACTTTTGTTTAATCACGTGAATCGGCATCGGGAGGTGTCAGGGTTCATTTAAACTTGTACTATGAACCTCTGATGCAATGGAAAAGTCCCAACTGCGATCTCTCGATTTCGAAATAGTTTTATAATATTGTATATATCATTAAGTTTAATTTAATTAACTAATTATATATTAATTTAATTAATTAAAATATTTAATATCATTTTTTATTTTGATATTTATTTTTAATGAAATTTAGTTAAGTTATGAAATTATCTAAACTACAGCCGCTTGAAAAATAAATAAAAATAATAAAAATAAACTACAACCATTTGGATGTTTAGGTTTTCGAGATTAATGATCTATTTTGAAAATTAGAATAGATTACTATAATCCCGATGTTTCATGATTTGACTACATAACTAGAAATGGAAAAAAGTCAGTAAAAACTCACTACGGTTTAATATTTAAAATGAATGCATTATTGAACTAATTTATTTATAAAATGTAATATTGTACATTTTATGCATTTTTAACCCAGATTAGATAAATGATGAGACTTCAAAGAAGTACCATTTTCAAACCAGTTGACCAAATGAGGCAAAACAAGCGTCAATGGGAAGCTTATAAAAAATCGATTTTAACAAAGCAATCAAAACAAGAATCCAAAGAAAATGAAAAATTAATGAAAGCGTAGGGCAATCAACTAAATAAAAATCCAAAAAGGTGTTTAGCCAAAAAATTTATAGAAAGGGTCCCCATTATTTGAGTTGAGCAAGTCAATAATGGGTTGGTTGTGTTTTCACCGCAACAATGGCGACACATGGGAGAAGAACCAGTTATCTCTATTTGATATGAATGAGATTTTCCGAAAATTAAAGTAAAAATAATTAAAGAAGAGAAAATTATGTTTGAAATATTCGACTAGGTTCATTAATGTGAATAAACGCTAGAATCATCTAACTATAATTTTTCTTAAATTTCCTCAAAAATTAAAATATTTCAAAACTCTATATTAGTCCTTAATTAGTTGTAGAGATAAAGCAGGGGTCACTTTACATCTTAGCTTTTAAAATATACTCATTTGTCACAGGTAGAGCCACTGCTACCAGCAAACATCTATAGTCTCGACAGGGTTACCTTTTAATCATCAATGATTCAGAATCCCATCTCTTTAAAAATTATGACCTATATATATAATATATTATATATATATATATATATACTTTAAATCTTAAAAGCCATTTCCTAGTTTTGGCGAGAGAGTTGGTAATGCCATTCCACATGTTATAATTGGACTGACAGTTGGCTCGTGATGAGACCCCTTGTCTTATAATTGTTGGCAATCATAAGCCATTACCCTGGTTTGTTTAGCAGTGTTGGTAATGTCTGCATATTTTTTCCCCTCTTATCATGGTAAGCTGGCTCATGATGAGGCCTCTTACTTTTTAAGTTTAAATATATTTTTGGATTACATTCTAGAAAAATAAGACTCTTTGGGACAGAGAGACTCATTGTCTCCTTAAGAGTTAAGAATGACAATTTCAGAGTTAAAGGTGCTTTGTTGTAAAATGTCTTTACTTGGTTATAAATAACTTTTCTTGACTGATAATAAAACTTTGAAAGATCTTAATAAAATATTGAAATCTCAAAATGATTACAATTTTATGAAAAAGAATTTCTTCAGATTTTATAATACTTTGTCAACTTCTCTAAATTGGTAATCTCTTCCTTAAGTATGTCTACCTTTATTATAATAAAATCAAACTTTACCAAGAGAATTAAGAAAACGCTAATAGGTGACTATTAACTATTTTTCTCCATGTATGCTGACCATTGTTAGGTAACAAGTAGGTCTTCCATATAAATTATGGCATAATCATCAAAATCAAAACTGAAAACCATTTGAAAAGAATTCTTATGCTAAAATGAGAAAGAAATCAACAAACAAAAATAAAAATGAAGAAATCTTAAAAATGGAAAGGAAAATTCAAGTTTCAAAAGATAAACTCAAACAAGAATGTTTATACCAATGTCTCAACAATATGAAGAAAAAAAAGTAATCGTGTAATAATTCCTTTTTATGTCGAGAAAAAATCATACCTTGCAGGGTTGTAAGTGTTTTAGGTTTTTTAGATAGCAGTGACGATAATATTTAGCCACAATGAAAATTTTCTGTCTGATATCAATTTTCTTGTTTCAAAGCATCATCTTAATCATTTTTTTAATAAAATGAATGCTTAAAGAAACAAAATAAAGGTTCAGAAACTTCCTGGTGTAGTTGTTTCAATGAACATTATCGTTGCTTCTTGAAATAAAGCCAAGAGAAGAGTATAGGACTTCGAAAATACGATCCGGCAGAGGATTAAAAGCTTTTTATGAAGAGTTGCAAAACAAATTTATATATCAGAAAAACAAAATTGAAACTAAAGTAATGAAATGGAAGTTTAATGAAAGTGGGTACATGAATCTTACCATTGGATAATTGCTTTTGATCTTACCTTGAAAGTTATCAGTTTCTCCAAACTGGCTGACTTCTTATTTTAATTAACATTAAAAACATGAAGAAGTCAAACTAACCAAAATCCTATAACCCAAAATCATTATTTATTTTATTTACACTAAAGCAAGCAGTAAAATGTAAAAATGGAATAGTTAGTGCTCAAGGGAATTGAAATTAAAAAAAATGCATCCGAAATGAGAATGAGAATTTGCAGTAACGAATGTTTCTCAAAATATTATAAGTTTCATATAAACTCCATGATTTTATAAATTGTCCAGAATCAAGACCAAATCCAAGATAATAAAATTTAAATATGAAGATAGGGAGGTCTTGAATTTCATTTTTAATTATGGAATTATATATTTAAAACTGAAATGTATGAGAAATTGAAATGATTTTTGTATGCTGCAAATTTGTTATCAATTGCTTTCTTCCCATAGTAGTTACCCAAGCTTGATTTTAAAATAACACATGGTCGTATCGGATGATTCACATAACATGTTTCTTCACCATGCTTGAAGTTTGATTTGCAAGACTTCACCTTTGTCGCTATGCCATATATCGATTAAATGTTAATGGCTCAAAGGCATGCATTGGAAGTTATTGCATCGGCGGTTGAAAATAGAAAATTGCCGATATGAGATCATGCGAAGAAAATATGTGCGATGAGATGTAGTGATTACACTATTGAAGAACTATTATACCGCGAATCGGGGACAGTCATGCTGCAATTCGCAGATCGCACACCGCATCTCACGATTTTGCACATTTCACATTGCGCATTGCAAATTTTAAATAGTGGTATGCCCATAAATAAAAATGCGAAGAGGCGATTGCGATATTGGCAATGCGATGAATGACATAACTAATCAACGATCAGCTATCTTAGGTACATGATGTAACAATTCTCGATACGCTAATATGCAATGAAGAGTGGACCAGATAACTTTATGATGGGTTTTTAATAACATATCGGATCCGTGACATTGGTCCTTTTAAAGTTATGCTCCTACCATTATTGCGATTGAGCGGACGCGATATTTTTATGAATTTGATTTGAATTTCATATCGGGTCTAAAATTATGTGGTTGTTGCAATATCGATAAAGTCGATTATCGGAGATCGGCGATTCATGATAATGGAAGTATACTTCAACTGCAAAACTCCGATATGCGAAATGTGATATGGCATATGAGTAAGATAATACATCGGAGGTCTTTTATGAACAATTTTTTATCGAAAATGCTAAAAGCTACTTCCAATGAAATATTTTGCTACAAATGGTTGTGATATGGATGATGTGATATCGGAATTAGATTATTGACGAAGATGAGTGGGATAAGAATATTACAAATATTTTTATTGAAATATCAGCAATATGAAACTTAAGTCAAATCATATGATATTACTTGAAATTTCAATTGGGTTTTCTGATGGTTGAAAGCAAAGTTAAAACTGTTCAAATTCTAATGAATCACAAAATAAAATTTCCCTCAACCTGTTGCAAATTTGAAATGTGTTTGCTGCTTACTTCAAGTTTTGAAACAAAATGAAAACCTGCAAATAAAACAGAACAAAAATAAAAAATAAACTAAGGAAAAGATAAACTAATAATAGATGAGAATAAACTTGTAAATGCGTACCTAGAAAGAAATTGTATGCAGATTTTACCTCATGAATCTTTAAATCCTTCCTAGGATTTATCAAAATTCTGACTTTGTTCAGAATTATCTCATCATTTATTCTAAATCAGAGTGTGCAATCAGCCTAAATAAAATCCACTTATTCATGTTCAAGAAATATAAATTTACCAAAAATAAATATGAAAATAGTCTTCCCTTTTTGAATTGAAACAACAATTTATTACCTCTACTCATTCTGAATAACTTGAGAAGAATCTGTATTGTTATAGTGACTATTCAATAATGTCTTTAGTAAATGTATATGATGTGTATTGCGACTAAAAATAAAAAAGGGATAAAGCCAATAATTGTGAAAAAATGTCAAAACAGATTTGAATATGTGCACACAGCAAAATGGACGTCCTTAAGGTCAGCTTAGCAAATTTCGAGGGAGATAATAGGAACTTCATATGATTACCACGAAAGGTTAGACTGACTAATAATGATTGAGTCAGAATTAAGCTTATCATAGACAGTCATACATTTCATGGGATAATGAGATCATGAAGCTTTTATATCCTTAAAACCTTTATCATATCAATTTCAAAAGAAAATCTTAGAAGGAAATCTCGAAATGAAGAAAATTGGCTTTGAGGCAATCGATGCCAAGTGCAACCTCAATTGAATTTAATCAAGACATTATTCAAAATAGGCAGAGTAGAGGTATTGCTACAAGAACTTTAAAAATGAAAGCAAGAATTAAAACTTTCTGGTGGGAAGAAAATATTTTCACTGAACATGTATGAGAAGGGCTAATTGCTTTATTTTTTTTTCTACAAAACTGTTAAAAACAAATTAGCTACATAAAACAAAGTAACTAAATTAATTCTACTCCTATTCTAACCATATATATGAAAATGGCTAGATATAATCATATTTCTAATGTAACCATTCTCTCATTTTAATTCCTCCATGTATGTACAATTCAAATATTAGTAATAAAAATACAAATCTAATTGAATTAACAAAATAATTCTATAAATATAATGTACAGTAATTGTTAGCGACTTAATTAAAATATCCTTCTCTTGAAATTTCCTTTCCAATTGAATACCAATTGGATCATAGAAATCTGGATGGATTTCCATTAATAATTGAGAAATGTTTAAAAGAGGAGATGAAAGGCCAGATTGTGGATATGAACTTTTAAATTCAAAGGCCTGAAAAAAATCGTTAGTGTTATGTACAAATGTTAAATTATTGACAATCTTCCATGAAAGAAAAATTTCCAAATATTTTTCAAATGAATTGATGAAAAATGGATGGAAATATTTCAAATGAAATGGAAAATTATTAATTAAATTGGATTGATGGTAGATTTCTAAACATACATTCTCTTGTTGATATTTCCTTTGAGAAGATGGAAGTTTTTGATAAAACATTAGCTTTGATTGAAATTGAAATAGCTTTTGATGCTTTTGATTATAATATAAAACTTTGATTTTCCAACAGAGCAATGTATCAATTGAATTTTTGATAGTAACGTGTTCAATATGCCAGCGTAATGTATCAAAAATCTGAAAAATAAAATCTGAAAATAAATCTAAATTTAAACAAAATAAGTGAGGAAACAAAAATAAAATGAAATCACTATTTTTACAACTAATGTTACAGCACAATTGGGATCGTTTTGAAATGATTTCTTTTTCACAAGGATTGGCCAGAATTATGGAATTTGAGTAATTTCTAATTCTAACTTGTGAATTAGAAAACGAATTATAATTATGAGTATAAATGAGAGCTTGATCATGATATGAATCGTAAATTGGAATGTTTTCTTGAATGGTGAAATCATGAAGATAATTTGCTACTCTAAAATGAGGATAGGTTGGAATAATTTCTAAATTGAAACATTCCTCATTCACAGATGTTAATTGAATTTTCTCATGAGGGTTCTCTTGAGAGGAATAGAAATCGACATTCTCGATGTCAGAGTAATTATCATAAATGACTTCACAATATTCTCTAGAATTCCCTTCTATCTCATCCAATATATCAAAACAAGGAGGAATAAAAATTTCATGTTCATTAATGGTAAAAGAATGACCAATTATTGTTTCTCTATCTTGATAAAAATTAATTGGTATTTCATTTAGATCAACCTCTCTATTTTTTGCAAAATCATTAATACCAAGAGGGGAAAACATACCATTATTAAAATTATCGGGATAAAGGGAAAAATGTGAACCTGAAACAATGCATTTAAAATTGTTTCTGTTTGAGAACTCTTGTGCGTTCTGTTCACTATAAATTTCAGATTCAAAATCATTTCTTTGTGTACTCATGCTTTCTTGAAGAATGTTGTTTTGCTGCTCTGATTTCAACATTTTCTCATTATGGAAAAAATTAGAAATTTGTATAGCAATTGGCATGTTATTATTTACTTTGATCGCTGCTTGCAGTTGATGATTTGCAATCTGATTTTCTGAATTCACTGTAGAGTAGCTTTCAGATTTCAAGGAAGATCTTTCTCCAAAATCGTTGTTGTTGTCTTCTTGAATTTGATTAGAAATATTTTCCAAGCTTTGTGAAACCACTTCATCACAATTTATTTACACATCCAAATTGGAATTCTCATTTATGTTAGAAGGGGATGAAACAAAACTCTAAATAATTTCATATGGATTGGGAATGGGAGGAAGAGAACAAATATATTCAAACCAATCTTTTGATTCTTCTTCTGTAGGTTTATCTTCGATTTTGAATCTTAAACAATTCAAATGAAATCGAATATTAAAATCTCTAACGTACTCATTTTCAAATCTTCGCAAATATTCAATTTCATTACATACATGTTCATAATCATAGCCGTCAAATTTAGAAATGCAGATTGTAACAAGTTGATCCCAGTTGTGAATTGAAGCAACTAGAAGAGTTCTACACCAGTTTTTGGCTTTTGCCGCAAATGTGAGAGTAAAGATTCTGCATAAAATGCCTTCATCAATTCCTTGAAAATCACATTTGAAATGTTTTGAATAAATTGAAGGACATGATTAAAAGCAGAAGAATTTCTCTTACCATTAAACTTTGCTTGAGACAAGAGTCTTACCACTTCGGGTGGAGTATTGGAGGATGCACGTCCATGTATACAACTCCAAATTGGAATCTTAAGAGGAGTCATTGTAGTTAAATAAAGTGTTAAATTGAAAACACCCCAATAGACAAAAATCTCAAGCCCTCCTTCTAGCGCCAAAAATGTTGATGCCTCGAAAATCGCTGCAACAACAATGGGGGATAACCACTCGGTCCGGACCTTAAAGCAGCTCCTTTTCCGTTTGGATTAGTAGCTCTGATTGGTTTAACTAGGTCCAGTTATCTTCTCCCTATCGCTATTGGTTTATGATGTACCTTTAACTACCAATAGACAGGGATATCAGATCACTTCTTCTTGTTGATTAGGCAAGACAATGACCCTTAAGCTGATTTGGGTTCAGCCAAATCACAACTAAAGTTTTGCCTCTTTGAGAAGAGGACTTAAAAATGTAGAATTTAATCTAAATGCAAGCTTATTCTATAATGCAAGCAAAAAGAAACTAATCTTAATCCTATCTTAATTAGGCAGATATAGATCTAACCCAACTAAGAGCAAGATAATTAAAGTATTGGGATTTAAATGTGTCTTGTTTATAATGAATATCAAATTAATGAAGTAGTTCAATTAACTGACATTATGGATACCAAAACACATCCTATTGAGATCTATCAACTGAAATAATAAACCAACAACATTCCAGGAAGTAGTTCACAAAAATGATATTGATTATCAAATCAATAAATCCAATAATTAAACAATAATATGCAGAAATAGTTCATAACACATTACTATTTAATAAATCAGTTATATAAGATAGATTTTTGAGCAAGTAGTTACTCAGAAATTAAAATTTAATCCATAAGAATAGAGATACATAATAACAACATTGAGACAAATTACCCATATTGATAAGAGTGCACAAACATGAATAAAATGAGACATTTCTGTTACCATAAAAATGAAACTGATATTTGAAACAGTAGTTTTAGAAATACCAATTTATTGCATCCATTTCTCTGACCTTGGTCTCCAACAGTCGTTTACATTGCTTGAACTTCTGCCTTCAAAACTAGAGCCACAGTAGTGCAAGCTATGCCTCTCATACATAATTCAAGGTACAAAGGAAAAATCCTCAATAATCCCCAGATCTGAGATTTTCTCTCCTCCCTCCTACAACTCTAAATTCTTATTACAATAGTGCTTTTAGAAGTCTAAAATTGTAGAGGAGAGTAGCCTCTTATTACATTCTGCAATCTATTATTTATACTATTTGTGAAGGAATTCTTGAGAGGAAAGTTTGTTGAAGAGAAATCTGCCCAATCTAATTTTATTTGCTCAAAATTACAATCTTTAATTGTTGGAGCTTTCTCATTGATTGAGATCATTTTCTCCATATTTCTTCTACTGTTTTCCTGCAAAAAGAAATCAAAATGAATTAAGATGCAACAATAAAATCAAAATATCATTGCTAGCATTTAAAATAAATCCAATCAAATTCAATTAAATAAATAATTGGAAATAAAATGTAATCTTTCTATTGATGCATGGGATGGTTTGATTGGCCAAGGATATTATTGACGAAGGGATCTGCATTGAGAAAAGACTTGGACAAATGAAAATGCAGAAAATAAAACTCACAAAATTGATTTTGTTTTAGAAATTCGTAGCTTGTTCTTCTGCCTGATTTGTGACCCAATAAATGACCAAATTTGCTATTGAAACCTCCTCAAAAATATTTTTCTTGATTTTATCTTTCCAATTAGCCATCCTGGGCCTCATTTGCCCAAGTATAACTCAATCCATGAGCCTCCAAAGTTGATGGATCAAATCGGATGTAAATCTGGAAATTCTGTTGCTAGGCTAAAAAAGAGAATTTCAATTAAAAATCTAATCCTAAATTAGAGTTCTAATCAATTTTAATTTAATTATTAATTATCAACTAAACTAATTATTTAACAACTTATTTATTAATCTAACTAACTAATATAATTAATATATTTATAACTAATTAATATTAATCTAAATAATAAAATTTTAATTTTAATTAAATTTTATATATTAATTTATTTATTTAATTTAATTAATTTATTATATTAAATCTTTAAACTAATTTTAAATTATAACCGTCCTCACCATATGTTCATTCATTCACTCACGTATGAGTGAATTTGAAGTATTAAGTAAAAACCAAAGTTTATGTAAAAACCAAATGCTCTTTGACTTTTTTAAGGATCGGGGATATGAGGGGATATCGGGGTTTTAGATATGTATCCAGTGGAAAAGTCCCGATGCGATAAACAATTTCCATTGTGATGTAATAAAACTTTTGTTTAATTAGTGATCGGCATCGGGAGGTGTCGGCGGTTCATTAAACTTGTCACATATGAAACCTCCGATGCGATTGAAAAGTCCCTATGTGATCTCTCGATTGCGAAATATATATATATATATATATATATATATATATATATATAATATATATATATATATAATATATATATAAGTTTATTTAATTTAATTAATTATATATTATTTAATTAATTAAATTAAATTAAGATTTAATATCATTTTTTATTTTGATTTTATTTTAATGAAATTTAGTTAAGTTATGAAATTATGTAAACTACAGCCACCTGAAAAATAAATAAAAATAATAAAAATAAACTACAACCACTTGGATGTTTTGGTTTTCAAGATTAGTGATTTATTTTGAAAATTAGAATAAATTACTAAAATCCCGATGTTTCATGATTTGGCTGCATAACTAGAAATGGAAAAATGTTAGTAAAAACTCACTACGGGTTAATATTTCAAATGAATGCATTATTGAACTAATTTATTTACAAAATGCAATATTGTACATTTTATGCATTTTTAACCCAGACTAGATAAATGTTGAGATTTCAAAGAAGTACCATTTTCAAACCAGTTGACCAAATGAGGCGAAACAAGTGTTAATGGGAAGCTTATAAAAAATCAATTTTAACAAAGCAATCAAAATAAGAATCCAAAGAAAATGAAAAATTAACGAAAGCGTAGGGCAATCAACTAAATAAAAATCCAGAAAGGTGTTTAGCCAAATTTTTTATAGAAAGGGTCCCCATTATTTGAGTTGAGCAAGTCAATAATGGGGGGGTTGTGTTTTCACCACAATGGGTGGCAAGAGGTATTGAGTTGGTACTTGATAGGGTTAACTAGGTTTTTGGATACATCCACGACTGGGAGCATAGTTCAACATGGGTCGTGGTTTTCTAGAGGGGCTCAAGGGTTGGATCATCGTTGAGATCCAGGTGGGACTCCCCATCACTCCATGGATTGGGTTAGTCATGGTGTTAGCAAAATGGTGGATCCGGTGATTAGATTCACCCCCATTTTTATATTCCCATCAAAGTTGTGGATAGCACCAGTGACAGGTTGGGTTGGCAGGGGCGTAGCAGATTTTTTGAGTTGTCATGGCATGTTGGGTGTACATGGGATTATAGGATGATTAGTCTACTCTGGCAGTAGTTGGTAGGAGGAGGTGGCTTCATCCGACCACCAGACATGGTATTGTATGGAGATGTTGTTCTCTCACTGAGATATTAGACACTATAGCCACTAAAGGCTCAATAGTATTATTCACGTTAGCATGTGAGGAGTTAGGTCACTTAGGTCTGTCTGGCCAGATTAGGAGATATAGCTCACATCGTGGAGTGCTTACTAGTAGAATGGTAGTCGAGATGGCGACCTTAACAGGATGCAAGATGATTCCTATGGACTCAGTCTTAGACCTTGATATCCAGGGGTGTATATGGGTTTGCAGTGGTGCACAACAGTATGCAAAGGAGCACGGAGGTGTGCAGTGATGCATAGTGATGTGTAGGGTTGCATCGTGGTGTAGGAGGAGCGATTCACATATTAGTGCATTCCCTCATATACTGACAGACACATCGATACAGGAGTGGTACCACTTGATCTGGGATGATGCAACAGCGTGTAGCAGGGTCCAATAGTGCATAGAGATGTGTGATTGGGTGTAATTGTATGCTAGGAGAGATGATGATACATGGTCATATGCAGTAGTGTGCAGGGTTACGCTGTGGAAAGGGTGATGAGCCCCATAAATGGGTAATATATGGGCTCATTCTACCTCTTAATTTGACTTAATCCACCATTCTCATTATTTTATTGCATTATTTTTATTATATTTATGCTAATAGAGTGAATTGGGTTAGTCATTATGCCATGAAGTTTAATGTGTGCTTTATGCATATTTTTTGGTCAATTTTGGAAAAAGTCAAAGGCTTTATGAGCATTTTCCAGCCAGTATTTGAGGAAAATAGGGAAGAGGATTTGTAGGTGGTGTTCCCTTGATTTATGAACCCTTACCTTGAATTCTCCATTAGAAACTCGGAGCACAAGTAGCCACATTAGTGCATCCAAGGGGTAGTCGAGCAAGTAAAGAAGGATTGTTATTTATCTGCAATTTTGGGAAGCTGAGCTCCTTGATTTTAGGAGGGTTGTTAAAGGATTCCATTGGTATAAATAGGGGGGCTTAGAGCCTCAGTAGGTTAGCCAGTCATTAGTATAATTTTTTCACTTTTGTGCAGCACTTGTTCAGCTCATTTTTCAGCTTCCTTTTTTAGAATAGTTTATGTAATGTGACTTTGATTTTTGATAATGGAGACGAAACAGTTTTTGAGCCAGCACTGATCTCTTTTCAGAACGTTCAAGATCTTGGGTTAGGACCCAACCCAAGTTGCGTGATACCTCTCACTTTATACTTATATGTTTTTGCTTCAGTTCATCAATTAATTTCTGTTACATAGATTCATTTTACCTTGTTTAGATTAAGTCACTTTTGATGGTTTGTGTTAGTGTCATCCTTTCCAGCCTTCCTCCAGTGATCAAATATGCTCTTACAAAGTGATTTTGAAGTGTCAAGGTCAAATTTTGTCATTTCAGTGAGTCTTCGAGCAAAATTTGGTCACTAGGCATTAGGTCTAGGGTTTGCTTTCACTCCTTCTAAAGTTGTCCAAATGCCAATTTATGTCACTATTCAGCTGATTATATCATCATTTATAGGGTTTTCATTATCATCTCAGTGTCTAATGAGTCATTTTACACCTTGTTCATGCTTCAGTTGCGCCTAGGTAAGGTCATTTCCCTCTCCTAGGGTTTTGTAGGCAATTTCGCTTGGACAGTCAAATCATCCGCAAAACTTGTTTCCTGATGTTCATACACCTTCCCCTATCCTTAAAGTACCTTACCAAATTCTTCCCATTACTGAGATTCCCCAAATTCCTCATTTTCGCACAAACCCTAGTTTCTAGCTACAACCTGGCAATTTTCTAGGTTGGGCCTGTGTTTTTCCCTTTTGGACCCCTTCCCCTACTTTGATCTCTGTTATTCCACTTTCCCCTGCTTCCTAACATCCCTCCCTACTTCTAAAAATTTCCCCAAGAATTTAGAAGCCTCTTATCCCCTTCATTTCGCTTCATTTCGACAACATTCCTTGTTTCACACATCGAGATAAGTTTCACTCAAATGGTGTTTCAGAGTAATAAAATATGAATTTGAGAAACCTGAGAGAGGTTTTTTTCCAAAACATGCCAAAGAAGAAAAACCTCCTTCACGTTTTCCACATGTGTCATGGTTTTAGAGAAATGTCAAAATTACTATCGCAAGAATGAAGGTGCTCCAAGGACGGTTGGCCAAGCACTCAAACGAAGAAAAAGGCCCGATCCCCTCCATATCTTGGCCAAGGCTTCACTCAAGGACCAAGGCACTAAATAGCCTAGCCACATCACAAATCCCAAGAAATTTTGAGCATTTTGGGTAAATTTTGGTTTTTTTTAGGCAATTTACAGGTTTTCTCCATTAACGGGTCTCACCCCCCGTGAGACCCTTCATCCCGGCAACTTCATTTTGCAAAAACTCAGCATTTCCCGATTTTGCATGCAAATTTATACATGCTCATCAAAGGACTAGAGATTTGGTGAAGTTTTGGGCCTCCAGAAAGTCAAAAAACAAGCAAAAAATGACTTTCTGCCACTTTTTTGAGACACAGAAAGCAGTCTTGGAAGATTGCAATTTTGGAGGGGCAAGTTACCACCAAATTCAAAAATGGTAGTTGGGTTGGAAAGTAGACTCACAGACCTTTCGAACAAGCCTACTCTTGCTTCATTTGGACACCTGGAAGTGCCCAAAAAGTGGTCCCAAAGGCGTGCGACCCGTCAGGCAGAGGCGCGCGACCCGTCAGGCAAATTTCTCCAAATTTCACTGTACAGCTCAGAAAAACGCAGTTTGACCCTGTTTTACTTTTTGGGGTGGATTATTATCCTATTTGATGTAATTAATGTACTTTTATGACATTTTTACTCTTATGTACCTCTTCTAGAAGATTCATTCATAAAAAGGTGAAAATTAAATGAATGAATTGGTTTCTTATCTTATAGAGGCAAGTTGTTTTGACTGCCTAGTTTGTAGTGCTAAGTTTAGAAGTGGTTGAAACAGCTCCTAGGATAGTGAGCTCGACCCATGGAGGTAGGGAAAGAGGTTAGATGATCTATATTGTGTACTTTCTTGCCCATTTTCATGGTTGAACTCTTGAGGGAGAAGTTATCATTGTATTATTTCACTGTATCTCTGCAATTTTTGGCTAAGGAAGACGAGGGTTTTGCAATCCTTTTTAGGATTCTTGTGGTTAGATGTATTGATGGTGTGTTTCTCTATGTACCTGTAAGTGTGTTATGTGAACCATTTCCTTTCTTTTCCTTCTGCACATTAAGCAAACGAAGTGTTAAAGTAAGAATTCATGACTGTCATGCTATGCTTTTAAGTTTGTTTAATTTCAATGTTTTCTACTGTTTAAGGAGAATTAAAAGTTATTGTTTGCTCTCCTTAACTCATCACCTATCATTCCTAATCAGCCACCTCAATCAAAGGCATCAATAATGTCTCCTACCTCGCCCTAAAGAACCCCCTGCAGAAACTGTGTCCAATTCCTGCACCCAAAATTGCCATCCCCTCAATTTGCCACCAAAAACCCTAAAACCCCAAATCAACCCTTTTGATCAGTTTACTAGCCTAAAATCAGTGTTACCCTATTGGTCATCTCATCCATTGAATATTTTACCAAGATTGACCGGAGAGAGCCTTCTCCTGCCCCGTAGGGCTAGCTACGAGGCTAAATGGTTTGATGTTGTCTTGAGGTTTGCCTTTTTCAGCCTGAGCTGAAATTTCAAGCGCTAACATACTGGCGAGCATACTGGGGAGAACAAACTTGTTTTTGGATTGATGTGTTTGTTTCATAAGTCTTAGACGGAGCCTGAAGAATATGCCAGGTAGCTTTCGAAACGCTTTTTCTTTGCATAAGCGCAAGTAGATAAATGTTGCTTCAGTCAATCTCTGTGAGCTTGTGAATATAGCACTTCGATTGCATTTTACCCCAGTTCATTTTTAAACTAAACTTTCGATGATAAGTTGAGAGTTTTCACAGGCTGAAATCGTTCACCTGGCGACTCCTTTCATGAAGAATCCAGTGATCAGTGCTTCATGGTGACTTCACTGCAGAGAGATCAGTAGCTTTGAGCTTTCCAAGATGGACCAAATCACAAGAATATATGCTCCCTTGAGCCAAGATCACATCCCTGGTTTTCCAAATAAAATTCCGAAGGTAGATTGGTCAAGGAATTTGCCTACATTTAAAGATGATGGTAGGAAGGACGTTGCTCTACATCTCGTTAGATTTCACATGCATATTCGCAAGTTGAAGGTTGATTTTCCTGAAGATTGTTTGATGAAGATATTCTTGGCCACTCTGGAAGGTAAAGCCCAATCATGGTATGAAAGTTTGCCGCCTGCTTGTATTTACTATTTAAAGGATTTTCATGATATGTTCATTGAACGATATAAGGACTCTTATCCATCATTAAATTTAGTTCAA